>JAGFMF010011396.1:617672-663282 GCA_019455555.1 Galemys pyrenaicus | reverse complement strand
CGCTCTCTGTGGTGAATCCTCTCACCCCTCCCCCACACCTCTGGCCTGTACCCCAGTGCTTGTATGCATAAATAAATAAATCTTTAAAAAAAAAAAAAAAAGAAAATTGTGCTTCAAAGGATACAATCAAGAAAGTGAAAGGACAATCCACAGAATGCAAGAAAGTAACTGCAAATTACATATTTATAAAGGATATGTATCTAGAATGTATAGTCATTGAATTATTAAAAGTAAATAACAATTTAACAGTGGGCAAGGGGTCTGCTCAGAGGTTTCTCTGAAGATACATTCACTGCCCTTGCACATGAAAGAGATCAGCATCACAGGTCTTTGGGGAAATGCACACCCAACCCACAGGGAGAGACCCCGTCAGACACCAGACCAGAGGGACAGCTGGTGTGGAGACCAGAGACCTCACGGTGCAGGTGGGAATACGAGACAGGGCAACCTCTCTAAAACTTTCTCCGGCACTCACACAGAGAATTTCCACATGATGTTATAACTGCACTCCTAGTTCTCATAGCGGGAGAAAGGAAACTTCCCATGCACACAAAAGCCTGTACTTGAAAGTCCACAGCAGCCAAAGATGGAAACAACCCAAATGACCATCAGCTGATGAATGATAAATAAATGTGATCCAACCCTGGGGCCTCTCAAGGGTTAAAGCGCAGGACTATGAAGCTGTCCACAGCCACTGCAGCACAGAGTTTGATTCCTGGCCGGCCCTGGAGGTGACCCACATGGCACAACAGACCTCTCCTGTCTTGCCTGCTGCTCTCCTCAGCAGTGTGTTTCAGTAGATCCACCTATTCTGCTCCCTACTCTTTGTCTCTGGTGACTCCTCTCAGCCCCTGCATCTCTCTTGCCTGTACCCCAGTTCTTGTGTGCATAAATAAATCTTTTAAAAAAGATTTTAAAAAATGTGATCCAACCCTACAATGAGATAGTCGGGCCATACAAAGGCATGGAGCACTGACACCTCAACATGGATGAACCTTGAAGACGTGATGCTGAGCAAGAGAAACCAGACACCAAGATCACATACTGTCTGCTCCGTTTATGGGAAATGTCCAAATAGGCAAATCTAGAGACAGAAGTAGAATCGTGGTTGCCACAGTCTAAGGGGAGGGGAAAGATGACAACTGACTGCTGAGTTGTGTGGGGCTTCTTTGGGGGATAATGAAAATGTCTTAAAATAGATGGTGGTGACGGTGGCACAACTCTGTGAAGGTATTTCAAGCCACCAAGTTGTACACTTTACATGTACAACTTAAATGGTGATGGGTATGCTAATTATATCTCAACAAAACTTTTAAAAATTCAGGGGAAACACTTATATCAATCAAAGAAATGCAAATCTAAAATCTAACAGACTTTATGGCTTCTTAGCTTGGTCAAGATTAAAAACACTAACCTGGGCCTCCCTGGTGGTGCAAAGGGTTAAGTCTCACACAGTGAAGCTATCTGCAGCACAAGTTGGATCCCTGATCAGGGAGGTGACTCACATGGTGCAGCAGACCTCTCCTGCCTCACCCACTGCTCCCCTCAGCAGTGTATTTCAGTAGCTCCACCTCTTCTGCTCCCCACTCTGTCTCTGGTGAATCCTCCCAACCCCCCACCACTGCACCTCTGGCCTACACCCTGGCTCTTGTATGCATAAATAAATAAATCCTCAAAAAAAATAAAGGGGCCTCCCTGGTGGCACAATGGGTTAACCACCGCACTATGCAGCAAAACACAGCCACTATAGCTTGAGTTCCACCCCCGCCTCCAGCCAGGGAGGTGGCCCACATGGCACAGCAGACCTCTTCTGCCTTGCCCACTGCTCTCCTCAGCAGTGTGTTTCAGTCAATCTGCCAGTTCTGTTCCCACGCTGTCTCTGGTGAATCTTTTCACCACCTGCACCTCTAGCCTGTACCCCAGCTATTGTATGCATAAATAATCTTTTTTAAAAAATAAATAAAAACACTGACCCACTAGTGTAGATGGAGGGTACACAACGCCCAGGGTAGAGGGGAATGGGCACAGGCAGGTGTCCCAGCAGGCACTGTGCTGAGCTAGAGCTCCTGGAGGCAGGGCAGAGGACACAGCACTCACTCTCTGCGCCCCCCCGCCCCACCACGGGATACTCCCTAGCTCTAAAATTGATGGCCATGAGCCACCCAATGCCCAGTCGTATACAGTAGATGCCAACTCTGACCCCCATCTGATTTCTTAATTAACCACCACACTGTCTCCCCTGGCACTGATTCAGGACAAATGCGTAAATGAATGAATTAATGAATAAACAAATGAAGAGATGGACAGGACTTTGGTCAGTGGTCCCCATGGAGAACTTTTCTTTTCTAGGATCCCTGGACCTGGACACTTGTTCTTCCGGTCAGGGTGGTGAACATGGGTTCTGGAAGCAAGCAGACACAGCAGGACAGCCATGGGTCAGTCACATGGCCCCTTCCCCAGAGTCACCAGGCAGCCAACACTTCCCAGTCCTCTATTTAGAGCTGCAACTTCTCCATTCTTCCGTGGTTAATGTATTTTCTTTCTCTCCAGCCCCATGTGGCCCACAGGGAGGGGAGGACTGGAGGTAGAATTGAGTAATCAGCAAGGGCAGGCTCTGGGGCACCCTTGGCTATTTACCCAGCACCTACACTAGCGACTGCTGAGTAAAGGGGGGATGGGACAGACGGGAGTTCACCCTCTGAAGATGAAACTAGAATCTCATCGTAACAGAGGGTGCTTTGAGGATAGGCAGGGATGCAGAGGTATGAGGAAGCAGCCTGCTGGGGGTTCAGGGCAGCTGGGTGTGGTGGTTACAAACTCTCTCAATTCTGCAGCATGCTTGAAAACATGTAAAACCTTGGGAGAAAGCCTGGAGTGGCACTGCTGAATATAACTGCTCCTGCCTGCCCGTTTACCCAGCAGTCAGCCAGTGCCACCCACCTCTGCTGGGCCTGCTCCACATATCAATGGCCTTGGTGTGGGGAACAGACTAGAGCAGAGGCCTCCAGGGTCCCAGGCAGCAAGTCATCTAGCTGGGTGTTCCAGTCACCTCTCTGGCCTGAGACCCACCTGTAAATGCTGCAGCAGGCAGAGAACAGCAGGGACCAACAGAGCAACGTGCAGCTGGGGAGGCAGCCTGCACCGCGGCCCTCCTGAGCCTACAGCCGCATCCTGTGCTGCTTCAAGTTCCGCTTTGGTGAGGGGCCCAGGCTGCACCACATTGTTGGAAACTTCACAATTGGGTTACACATCTTACAGGATAGAACTAACCCTCCCCAAGATGCTCAGAGGACATTCTGTCTCTTGGAACCTCCCGAGCAAGCTGGGAGGGTGAGGGGGTGCCAGAGAGCAGCAGAAGCCCTGCAGGTGGCCAGCCATCTGTGCACCAGAGGTGGCCGCCTGGGGTTCCCGACATCACAGGAGCCCTGCTCCTAAAGCAGCCAACTGTCTGATAGGCTTCCCTAATATGAAATTAAAAATCCTGGGGAAACAACTGTGTGGAGGAGGGGAACAGAAGGGAGGGAATGAGGGGGACTCCCTGCCCACCAGGAGGCAGTGGGGGCCGGGAATGGGGAAGAGGCTAGTGAAAGGGAGAGAGGAGGTGGGTGGCTGCTCTGCTGGACAGCCCCTCAGTCCCTTCCACCAGGCTGACTGTGCTGACCACTGCAGGTTCTAGATCTAGTCCTCGTCTTGCTCAATTCAACTTTCCACCTGCAAAATGGGGTGACATGCCCCTCCAGTGTCACAGGAAAGGCAGACCACCAAGTGGAGACCTTTGAGTGCAGAACCATTCTAGAAGGGGGCTTTCTTTATGCCACATCCCCACCTACCAGTACACAAGTTAGAAGACCCCACCTGCCAACCCTGGGCCCCACATTTGCCAATTCAGAGGCCTAGCAGACCACTACCTGTCACCCCCCCAAATCCCCACTCCAGACCTGGGGAAGACCTCCAACTGCCAACTCACAGACCTGAGGCCCCATTCCACACACCTAGGAGACCTCCAACTGCCATCTTCCTAGGTCCCAAACCCCCCACTTCATGGCATGGGCCTAGACCACCTGCCACCCCCACTCATGGGCACAGGTACCTTTGCCTGCATGTCCTCCCTGGACCTGCAAACTTCCCTTGGCTGAGCCTGCTTTCCAGATAAGGAAACTAACCCCACAGAATCCTCTCGCCTCAGTCCCCAGTGTACACGACCTGGCCCCCACCAGACCTTCCACGGCAATGCATAGCCAGGAAAGTGCAGGGAGGCTTGTGGTGCCAGGAACAGCAGGGGTTTCAGACTGCCTTCCGGGGTGCTCCGGGAATCACCAAGACCTGGCAGATAGGCAGGACCAAGGCCCGGACTTTGTACAATCAGGCCCTCCCTACTCAGCCTGTAGACCCATCTCCCCTTGATGAGCAGTGGGGGCACCAAGCCTCACTGCCCCCCAACCCAACCTCAAGATCCCCACCACTCCTTGCTGAGTCTCCCACGGCCTAGAGACCCCCTAGACTTCTCACTGCTCCCTTGCCCCTAGAACCTCACCACACCTCATTGACCATGCCCAGTCCCTCCCCACAGCTGGTACCCGAAAGACAATCTCCCTATCCTCCCTTCCCTGCTAAAAACTCTCGCTGGGGCCCAACTGCCACTGGACACCCCATCTGAGCCAGGTTCTACAGATGATACACCCCTATCCCCAGTTATCTTTTCCTTCTTCCCATCAGTTGCTATGTTTCCTCCAGTCCTTCTTTGGGGGAAATCTCCATACCCCTCAGTTGATGTGCTTTTCCTTGGTGCCTGTTATGACCCCTTTGTCACAATATGCAAATAAATCTTAAATAAGAGGAAAAACAACAGAAAAAAAACAAAGGGAATGGATTTGATGCAAATAAGACACAAACCAGAAACATCCCTCCCCCAGCCCCAAGAATGCTCCCTCCCACCCCAAATGCTGAGGGTGCACAGTCTAACCAGGATGGGCTCCTCCCACAGCCCCCACCTCCTCCAGCAAGGCCAAGTCTGTCTGCAGGGCGAGAATAATCCTCACTTGTTAATATTTTATCTGGAACCTTGAACCATAGGCCTGTCCTCCCTCCTGGCACTCTCCTGGAACCCACAGGGCCCCCAAATCCTGACCCTACTGCTGGAGATCAGGTAAATCAGTTATCTTTGACACTAGTCTGCTATGGATAAGAGGTACAGTGATGCGGAGAGGCAGGTCACTGGCTTGACCCCAGAGAGGGATCGCTGCCTAGTCTGGGTCCCTGTGGGAGAGGAAAGTGGCTTCCTTGCTGAGTCTCAGGTTCCCCAAATGTGAAAGGGAAACTCTCAGGAACTTCTTGGAGAGTTCAAAAGAGTCACCGGCACACATACAGGCGATATATTTAAAGTGAGACCTCCAGACCTACAGCAATTAGGCTGGGTTCCTGCCAGAGCAGGAATATGGTTCAGACTGGTCTCCCAGGTGTCTGGAGCTTAGAATAGAACTGGTACACCTCTAACAGGATGAGTGCTCCCCAAATCTCTTAGGGGAGAGCATCAAGACTGCAAGGAGATCAAGCAGCTTCTTCCATGAAGCAGTTCTGCCAGTACCCTGGCAGGGGGCTAGGGCCTGCCTTTGGGGGCACACAGGTCCTATTCTGAGTCCGACCGGCCCCCTTTGGGTCTCAGGCTGTCTGTGAACTGGGTTGGGTAGTGTGGTAGGAGGGTGCCCATAGACCAGACCTCCCCATCTGCCTGCCCACCCAAACTTGGTACTCTTGCTGCCCCCTTTCCAGGTCCTTTCTCCAAAGTCCTTCCAGGGTGGGGGTGGAATCACCTCCAGCCTCTGGAACCTCAAGTCCTTACTCCCGCTCCACCGGCCAGGTTCCCAGACGGTCTTCCAGCTCAGGGAGTGTTGCCCTGGGGGCTGGGCCAGTGGAGGCCCAGGTGGTCATTCAACAAGCACTTAAGCCCCTGCTAAGTCAGCTTCCCCCACCTGTTTTCCTCCCTTCCCCCACTGCTGGGAAGAGGAGGAAAGAACCTGGACCCCATGACTTCCATATCTGCTCTGGGAAAAAGCACAGAGGAACACACCCATTGTAGGTATTTTAGGAAAAACATACAACCTGCTGTTCTTTTAGACGGTGCCAAGTTGTCTCCAAAAGACTTCTCCTCATGCATCCTTTTACTTCACAGTCCCACGGGCAGAAGTGGGTGCCTGTTTCACAGCCCAAGATGGCGGCAGGGGGTGGTGACACCCAAAGCTCAGTACTACCCCAGGCTAAGCTAGCTGGACTGGGGTGGTGCCCCTGCACCTCACTAGCACCGCCTGGCCCCGTCCACAAGTATGAGGGGCAGGTTTATAGCACCAAACACTGGCACATAGGGAAACAGAGGCACAGTAATCACCCCAGATTAGAGAGGCATTCCCACCTCGAAATTCTAGGAAGAGCTCATGAAGCAGAGACCCCTAGGGCTCAGATGTTGAAAAATGAGCTGTGGCAGCCTTTTGTGTGCAGACATGCCAGGGCCTGTCCCTCCCTGTCCTTGGCCAACTTTGGGCAAGCACCTCACTAAGCATCAGCCTGCCAGGGGAGGGGGGCGTCAAACAAGATAAGCCCACCCCTCCAGGCTGGGCCATCAATTCCTGCACTGGAGTTGTGCAGCTGCTCTGCTCAGTGGCAAGTCCCTAGACCTCAGTTTCCCGAACTGTGAGAGGGCGGCTGGCCTCACTGTTTCAATCCTGCCAGGCTGCACCCCTGAAATGACCTGGACCAGCCTCGCCCTCCAGGTCCAGCTTCCACCTTGTGCACAGCAGAGCTAGCGCCTGGCCTGAGGTACAGGTGTGCCGGACCTTAAGGCCAATAGAGGGGGTGCAGTGTGCCTAAAAAGCGAGTCTGCGGCACTGATTCTGGTTTGGTTCTGTTTCTGAAAGGGTTTGCGTTAGACTCATTCTTGGAGCAAAGCGGGCACTAAAATCCCTTCGCCTGAGCCAGGGAACGAGGAAGAAAACTCTTCAGAACATTCTTGAAATCAAACATTTCAAGTAAAGTAACGGTTGGCGCGCCTCTCCTTGCTGAGATCCTGGCGCCTCGGAGGCCCCGCGACGTATGCAGTCGCTTTCCCCTCCCAGGCTCAGTTTCCCCATCTGTGAATTGGGGTTAGAGACACGACTAAGGAACTAGGGGCACCTCCCCGTAAGGTCTGGCAGGTTGATTCTCCCAGTTCGCAGTACCGACTTCCCTTCTCCTTCCTCCCCCCCCCCCCCCCCCCCCNTAAGGAACTAGGGGCACCTCCCCGTAAGGTCTGGCAGGTTGATTCTCCCAGTTCGCAGTACCGACTTCCCTTCTCCTTCCTCCCCCGCCCCCCCACACCCAACTAAGGATTTTGGCACCACCCGCCCCCCCGGGCTGTGAGCCACCACCCGCAGCTTCCCGGTCGGTGAAACGCGTTTAGAACCCCTCTCGGTGCCCATAGCCCCTGACCTCACCTGTGTTGTTCTTCGGGGCTAGGGTAGCGGACCCCGCGCGACCCCCGGGCTTCGCCCGGCGGCGGAGGGTCGCGGCAGCCCCGCGCATCCTACGCGATCTCCACGCTCTGCCGGCACTGCCCCGCTGGAGCCGACAGGGCGGAGCACCGGCGGACCCGCCCTCCCAATGTTGGGGGCGGGACTGGCCCCTGAGGGAACCCGACCCCACCAGGGGGCTAAGCCCCGCCCAGAAGGAAGACTTCCCCATCCTAGCGCGCGCCGCAATCTTTGTCTTGCACCTTACTGGCAAGGTATCCGAGGTGAGCCACACATGTGAGCCCTATCGGTGGCATTGTGGGCCAGGCCCCCCGAGCTGGGTGTTGATGTTGTAGTTCCTCATTGATGGTGAGGCAGGACTCAGAACTCTGGGGTCTGGCCCAGGGCCCACGTGCACACCCCCGGTGAAGCTGGCGCCTCCAGGTTCACCCACTGGCGGAGGCACTGGCTGGGTGGCAACTGTAGCTCGCCCCTTTTTCACCCGTTGACCCCACCACCCTAGCCCAGGCGCTCAGCTGTGGGCTGTGGCTAGGCTACCCGAGGTCTCTCAGACCAAAAACTTGAGCTAGGTGAGTCAGGACGGATTCTGAGCACGTGTCCCGCCCCTGCAGCGCTGGGGGAAGCCGTCTGGTTGTTGCAAACTACAGCTTGATGCAAAAGTTCTAAGGTCAGAATATTTGGGGAGCTTTAGGGACAGCCAGAGGTCCTGTTGGTTGCCCCAGGAGATCCTGGGAGGATGGCACAGGTGAATGGGGTTAGCTCCGCAGGGCCTGGCAGGTGGCAGAAAGAGGTGCTCTCCTAGCACCAGGGAGGAGGATTCCAGGAAGGCCACCCCTCCATACCTCTGCTTTCAGAGGGTGGTAGAAACTGAAGTTCAGTGTGATAGTAGGTGAGCCCCGCCCTTTCCTGGATCAGGATTGCTTTCACCCTATAATATCTCATTCCTACTTCATATTATGGGCCACATAAGGAAGCTAGTTGAGTACAAGTACCTACAGAAGCCCTGGATCCTCCAGACCACAATTAGGGACCCCAGAACTCCCTGCTAAATGGTTCTAAGCCAATGTCTGCAGCATATATGACTGTCTCATTCAGTCCCCTGTGCACATGGCTGGGCCCAGCCAGGGCAACTGCTTGTGGGCACATGGACAGGGCTAGGAGAGGAGGTCTGAGTAAGGTAAGTTGAATTACAGAATGGAACCTAGTGGCAGGCTGCCCATATCACTATGCTCTGGCCCAAACTTCCAGCACCCCCACATACTGAATTTGAGCTGACCATTTAAGGCAAGGCATGTAGGGCTGTACCACAGGCTGGAGTTTCAGGACTGCAGCAATATAAGTTCAAGATTAAGGCCCCTATTCCTTAAAGATGCAGGAAGTCTCTGTCCTAAACCCATCTTCAGTTCCAGTGCTTCCTTCGCTGTAATAGAACTGAAGTCTTCACAAGCCGTTTTGTTGCTACTTTCTTTGCAAGACTATGACTAGGTTTCATGTTCTGGGTGTTCAAGCATGGGTGTTGGGCCCGCATTTGTTAGCTGGGGGTGGATGCATACCTCTGCCACGCCCTACAGGAAACCATAAGCCTTGTCATGCCTCAGAACACCCACTTGCTGCTAAAGCAGTGGGAGGTATCTGGCCTTGTTTTTGGAGGTGGAACCCTGACTATGTGAACTGTGACCTGGTCAGAATAATCACTCCTGAGGCCTCCTGGGGAGCCCCAGCAATACTAACTGGTAGGTGGAAAGATCATTCTGAATAAATTACACAAATAGTTTTATGGACTCTAACCCCCACTCCAGACCTACAATATCCAAGATCTACAAATCCTATAAAGTCATCATCAGAGAGTGGATCACTGGGATCGGAGGGTAGAGTTAAGCAGCCAGGCTGGGTATAAAAGCAGACATGTGGGCCTTGGGGGGCTCGGAACCAGCTCTCAGCATGCCATTGGGTTCCAGCTCAGAGGACCTGGTAAAACGCATTTACAGAATTGTCTCCATCTCTTCTTGTGTCATTCATTACTTTATTTCCCCTTCTTTTGTAAATAAAACCCTTTATTAACTTTTGTTATGTGTTCCTGCAGTTGGGCCTTATAAGTGGCTTTCAAGCATGCAGGTAAAAATGCAGTCAGGCAAACCCATTTTATATCAATGTTGCCCTGTAACATAACCACGTGCATAAACATGGCCCACAAAGAGGAAGGCACTCACCCACCACAGATGATGGGCCTCCCCAGTTGAACTGTTACAGGATAACCCTAATATAAAGTGGGTTTGCCTGACTGGGTCCTCACTCACGTGCTTGAAAGGCACTTATAATGCCCCAACTGCAGGCACACACAACAAAGGCTAATAAAGGGTTTTATTTACAAGGGAAGGAGAAATAGCGTAGTGAATAACACAAGGGGAAGAGAGGGATACAGATCTGTAAATATTCTACCAGTTCCTTGGAGCTGGAACCCAACGGTGCGCTGAGAGCTGACTCCCAAGGAAAAAAGGACCCCCCCAAGGCCCATGTGTCTGCTTTTATATTTAGCTTGGCTGCTTAACTACACCCTCAGGTCCCAGTGATCCCCTCTTTGATAATGACCTTATGGGATTTGTAGTTTTTGGATTTTGTAGGTTTGGAATGGAGGTCAAAGTTTATAATTTATTTGTATAATCCATTTAGGAGGGTCTTTCCCCCTAACAGTACTAATTGTCCTGACCCCATATCCCCTCAATGCATGTCTGGGAATGTAGTTCTAACAGGCCTCCCCAACAATAGGTTTTAATGTTCTCATCTGAGAGACAGAGAGACCAAAGGAGAGAGAGTGCTACAATCATGGATAAAGCATGAAGGGTCTTGAACATACCCTTCCCGCCAACCCCAGCTGTCCCAGATGCCCTGCATCCCAGGAGCTCAGTGTCCTGCCCAGCATAGGAGCAGTGTCTGAGCTATGCCTGACTGCTGTCTCCTTGACCTCCAGGTCTCAGCCTCCTCCTGCAGGGAGCACACCCTACCTGACCAAGCCTTTCTGTGCTATGTTACCTAAAGGCTTGGCAGCCTCAACTGTGACCAGGAGACGAAAAATTAACTCTGGGAAGGTGGAGGAGTTTGGGAGGAAGTGTGGGGGAAGTGGCTAGGTGGGAGGCAAGGGAAACCCAGCTGGCATATGATGAAGCTTTGGCTTCTCTATGTTTAAGGGTCTGGCCCCTCCCAATTACCTGCCCCTATCTCAGTTTGCAACTGAGAGCACCCAATAACTTCAAAGGAGTCATTGTTGAGGCCCTGGACCAGGGAGATCAGGTTGCAGGGGAGTGTGGGGGTGGGTTTTCCTCTTTTGCTCTGTAGATTGGTGCACACAGGCACTGCCAGAGACTTAGGGTGGTGCGGATATGGCCTGGGGCTCCTCTTCCCACAGGCTTAGGTGAGGCCTTTTCTGCCCCTGGGTGTATCCACCTGCCCTAGAGCCTGGGCACACTAGGGGACAACCATGCATAAGCTTGGTTGGGGGTAGTTACTGGTTTTTCCCTCAGATTAGATAATAGCTGTAGGAATGGTTTTCATTTTTCTTTAAATATTCTTGATTTTTCTTCCAGTCAATAGAAAAATGAGATTTTCATCTTAAAAACTTCTAATAACAGGCCAAGTCTAGAAACTTCTATTGCAAAATAAGAGTCCACTAAGGATGACCTCAAAGGCTTTGCCAGGAAAGGCACCCTTTTCCCTCCTTTTCTTCCTTCCTTCCTCCTCCCTATTTTCTTCCTTTTTACTTTTTTTTTCCATTTCACATGTTTGTATTGAATTGGCATCTTTTTCTCCACTTTTCCTTATAGCCTTTCTCTCTCCCCTCTTCCTCTTAGCCCTAGAAAACTCACTTCGCTTACTAGTGTCCACTAGTTTTTATGTTATGATCCACTATGCAAATATCCAACATTTGTCATTCTCACTTGCTTTACTACATGTAATTTCCTCAAATTCCTGTCATTTTGATGTAAATGGCAATATTTCGTCTTTCCTTATGACTGAATAGGGTTCCATAGTGTAGTCATAGCACATCCTAACCCAGTCCTTTATCAGTGGGCACTTAGGTTGCTTCCATGCCCTGGCTACATAAATAGTGCTGCAGTAAACATTGTACAGCAAATAATTTTCAGAGTCGATGGTTTCATGCTCTTTGGATAGATGTCCAAGAATGGAATTGCTGAATCATACAGTATTTCCAATATTAGTTTTTTAAGGTAAACATAGATCACTTTCCATAGTGGCTGTACAAGTTTCCTTCCCACCAAAAGTGTAATGGGGCTCCCCTTCTCCACATCCTCGCCAACATTTGTTGTTGGGTTTTGTTTCGTTTTTTAATATGTGCCACTCTCACAGGTGTGCGATGATCTCACATTGTGGTTTAACCTGCATTTCTCTGACTGGAAGTGATAATGTTTTTTCCCTATGTCTGTTGGTCTCTAGATGTCCTCTTTGGTGAATTGTTCATATCTACTGCTCAGTTATTAATTGGGCTTCTGGTTTTTTAATATATCTTGGCATATACAAAACCCTGCCTCTGTGGAGTATATTAACCCTTGCCTCTTTATTTTTAATTACCTTTCTAAACTAAAAGCAATTTTTTTTAAATTGTATTTTTATATTTCCTATTAGGTGGGCTTTTGGGGGACAAATAATTTTTCTAAAGCTGTTTTCAGGCTATCTGGCTTCCTCCACGCCCACACACTGCTCCTCTACCACACACAGGAAGGCAAGGGCCTGGGCTCCCCTGCAGGGGTACCTGGCACCCACACTCCACTAGGGCTCTCTACCCTGTCCACAACCTGCACAGGTGAGGCTTTCCTTGACTTTCAAAAGGGACACAGGTGAGTCACTGCAAGTGACATCAAACCACCATCCACAGGTTCAGTGCTGACTCAGAAGCTAGCAGCAAGTTTCTAAGAGAAAGCCTCATGGGAGAAAGTGGGTCCAGGACCAAGGGACTTCCCCAGAGGAGGGAAGCAGCTGAGAGATTCAGGGAGTAGATCCAAGCAGCACTTTCTGCATGCAGGGCCACCTGGGGAGCCAGGACACAGCTGGCACACAGGAGGAACACAGCCAGGCATGGGGGCGCGCAGCCTGGATGGGCTGCTCCCAGGCCCTCCTGCCTTAAGGGGACAATGGCTCATTATTTCCTGTCTTGACTCTTGACTGTCTTGTCTGACTTTCCTATGAGTGTATGTCTAATGTCTAATGAGAAAACAGGAAACTAATAAAAATTTTAAGGCTGGGTGCATGTAATGATTGCCAGCATTCACAGAGAATTCTGAATTCTGTATGTTACAAATGAAGTGGACTCATGCCCGTTTTACACACAGAGGAACTGGAGCTCAGAGAAGGAAGTGTGCTCCTGTTCAAGGCCACTTGCTTGCTGCTTGATCGGCTTATATATCTCATGCTGTGGTCTCCGGGCTCACTTGTCCTTTTGTTTTTGTTTTTTTTTAAAAGATTTATTTATGCATCCAAGAACAGGGGTACAGGCCAGAGGTGTGGGGGTTAAGAGGAGTCACCAGAGACAGAGTGAGGAACAGAATAGGTAGATATGATTGAAACACACTGCTGAGGGGAGCAGTGGGCGAGGCAGGAGCGGCCTGCCAGACCACGTGGGTTACCTCCCTGGCTGGAGGCAGGGATTGAACCCATGCTGCAGTGGGTACACTCTGCTTCATAGTGTGTTGCTTAACCCATCGTGCCACAGGGAGGCCATCAGGGCTCACTTGTAGTGATAGGGTTCAGTTGGCTCCTTACTGGAGCAGAATCCAAAGCTGCTCCCAGGGAAATATACTCCTGGGAAAGCCAGCAGTGCCAGGCTTAAGGCTATTGAGCCAGCTAAGCCTCTTTGCTCTTGCATACCTGCCACTGAGTGCCTTCCCATCACTGGAGAAGTGTGAAAGCCTTCCGCCCAAGGCTGCTCCCTGCTGGCTTCCCCGGTAGACTCCCCTTCCAAGCACAGATGCCATGATCCTCACCAGTCCCTTCTCTTAGGAGTTTGCTCTTCACCCTCCTGGTAGGCCTTGGGGAAGTCTCTTCCCATCTACTCCCCTTGCTCTGCCTACTGGGCTCAGTGCTCTCAGTTCAAGGCCCCAGGTGGTATCCCAAAAGCCCAGGTTGAGGCCTTAGGGAGTGGTCTCTTTCAAGTTCAAGTTGAGATCAGAGAAACCAGGCCTAGGGCAGGTGCTTGGAGACCTCCTTTTGTTAGGGAAGAGGGTAAGGTTGCCCTGTAACACTTTCACAATGCTGAGTTGGCCTAGGGGTGGGTTCTGTCCCAGCAACATAGCTTATTCCAGACCTTCTCCCCCAGGCCTGGGCTCCAGAGCCTACTATCTAGGCTCTGTGCCACTTTATTTTCCCACCTCAAAAATGGACAATCAGGCACCCCTGCTAGGGTTCAAGTAAGGAGGAAATGTGAGGTGAAGGCAAGGCTGGGCTCGGTAGGAAGGGCATTGTACAAGAGCCCAGGAGGGTCTGCTCCATACTCAGGGCTGCACAAGAGGGTCTACTCCTAGCCCCTGACTACAGTCTGTTTTCTTCCTCACTCCCTGTGTATACAGCTCTACTTTCCTAGTAATCATCATGCATGCTTCATTGTCCCCTCAGGCTTGAAAACTGAGGCTCAGGCCTATGCTACACATTTGCCAAATATCTGCTTCAATTGACTTCAAGAGACAGACCAAGTTAGGGGAGATGGTTGCTGGTAGCTTCAGCTTCTCAGGAAGACCCTTGCGACTCGTACCATCTCAACACCTCGTCAAGGGAATGCTGGGCCACAGGATCATCCCTGGGCCATTTGCCATACTTTGGCACAGGCACTCAGCTGGGCCAGGGGTCCAGATCTCTGTTACTGCATAACAGCAAACACTGTCCAGCAACAGTGATTTCCTCTGCTCAGAATCTGAGGTCTAGGTGTGCCTCCATCTCATCTCCATGTTGTGGGGAGTACTGACACCCCTCCACAGGCTGCTTGAGTTTCCTGGTGTCTGGCTTCCAGGAGCAAGCATTCTTGAAGACAGGAAATGGAAGCATCATTCTCCAGGACTTGGCTTGGGAATGACACATGCACATATTCATCAAGGAGCCATAGGGCCTAGATTCGAAGCATAGAGACTTGCCTCACGTTCAGTGGGAGAACTGTCAGCACACTAAGGGCCACCGTCAGGACCTAAGCACCAGGCCAGCCTATCCCAACCTCTTCTTGGGTATTTGCCATGACCTGTGTGTGCCAGCAGCCTGCTCCAAATGAGAGAACTAGGGTGAAGATCAGTCCCCTATGTAGGTGTGAGCCCATTGAGCTTCGATAAGACAGACAAAAGCAAGGGGTATAGTGGGGGCATAGTGCATGTTGTGTTGGTGGCATATCCAGGTTCTTGGTGGCACCTTCTTGTCTGAATTATACAGAGGAATGAAGTTCACTCATGCAACCCTGACTCCTTCTGAGTGCAGGTGGCACAGCCCATTACAGAGGACCGGCTGCTTCTTGAGTAGCTGATTGCAAGCATACAGGGACACCTGACAATGGTTCCTCCCTTTTCACTGGTTTCAGTGGTTCTGTTAGGGGGAAAGGTGGTCCTAAATGGATTATGGGTGTGTGGACTCCAACCCCCACTCCAGACCATCAGTGTTCCAGAACCACAAATCTGATAAGATGATTATCGAAGAGTGGATCACTGGGACCTGAGGGTGGAGTTAAGCGGCCAGGCTGGCTATAAAACCAGAGGTGAGCCTTGGGCTCTCTCTCTTACTGAGGAGCCAGACCCCTTCCTTTGGGAGCGATCTCTCTTCCTTTGGAGCCATCTCACTTGACTTGGAGCCAGCCCTCAACGTGCCATTGCTTAGAAGATCTGGTAGGATATTTGTGGATTTGTATCCCTCTCTTTTTCCCTTGGTATTACTATTTTATTCCCCTTCTTTCGTAAAATAAAACCTGTTAATAACTTTTGTCACGTGTACCTGGAGTTGGGACTTTTTAAAAGTCTTCTGAGCGAATGTTGCCCCCGCGGTGGTGCAGCATCCTTCTGCCCAGCGCTGACTGTGCAGTGCTTCTCTTCAGCAGCTCTCTCCTCTGCAGGGCAGCAGCCTTCCTGCCTGCTCGTGACCTGTTCCCTGGTGGGGCTTTTCTTCACACCTCCCTCAGCAGAGGCAGCTCTCCTCAAGGCCAAAGGCCTGCAACTGATGGAGGATAAAGAATAGAGAAGGAGACACCGCAATGTCAAGAGCATATACCATACAAGGTTAGGGGTAAAAGGCATTAGTGTGAGCCATTAACCAAGACCCTTAGGGGTCAACACCCAGGAAGTACAACAAACACCCAGACAGGGATCAGACCACTATAGGGAATGTCAAGACCACAGACCTGAAGGTGAAGATATGGAGATTAAGGAATAAACCATCCACCCACAGAGATGAGCACCTCCCTACCAAAAGGTGATAAAAACCTAATGTTGCCCCCACAACTGGGCAACTGTCCTTCTGTCCACCTGTGTCTATGCAGGTGCTTTTCACCAGCTCTCTCCTCTGCAGGGCAGCAGCCTCCTGCCTGCCTGTGACCTGTGCCATTCTGGGGCTTCTCTTCACTGATCTCCCTCAGCGGAGGGAGCTCCCCTCAAGGCCACCCGCCTGCAACCATGCAGGCCTCTCAGCAAACCTGTCCCTTTTGGGGCAGCTCTTCCTGCCTATTTGTGCCTATGCAAGTGTCCTTTACTCTTCTGTCCCTTTCCCTAATAAACCTGCTCTTTAAAATAACTAACGTCTCTGCCTCGTGGAGAAACTCGCCTGGGAACTTGCTGCATGCTGCTGAACAGGTGTTACAGGGCAACCCTAATATAAAAGGGGTTTCCCTGACTGGGTCGTCACCCGCGCACTCAGAAGACTTTTATAATAAGCCTCAACTTCAGGCACACGCAACAAAAGTTATTAAAGGGTTTTTATTTTACAAGAGAAGGGGAATAAAGTAGAAGTTAACACCAAGGGAAGCGAGAGATACAAATACATAAATATCCTACCAGATCTTCAGAGCTGGAATGCAATGGCGCATTCAGAGCTAGCTAGAGTCAAGTGAGATGGCTCCAAAGGAAGAGCAAGCCGGGCTGCTTAACTTCACCCTCAGGTCCCAGTGATCCACCCTTCAATAATCGTTTTATCGGATTTGTGGTTCTGGAGCACTGGTGGTCTGGAATGGGGTTGGAGTCCACACACCCATCTGTGTAATTCATTCAGGACTACCTTCCCCCCTAACACAGGGAGCTCTGGTGAGACCTTTCCCGGAGTGAACCCAAGAACCCCGCTCTCTAAACCCACTGACTCCAAAAACAACATCATTAGCAGCTCCCCCAGTCTACCCTCAGCGCTCCAGCTGTGCTGACTTTTCTCTGTCCTGCCCAGCATTGTAACTCGCTGGTGTTTCCACTGGGATGCTGCTTCCTCCTGAAAGGACTCCCTGGCTGCTTTGGAGCAGACCACAGGCTTGTTTCCTCCATTTTCAAGTACACAGATCATACCCAGAACTTGGAAACCATGTTTCTGTGGCCCCAGAGTCCTAGACTAGACTAGGCACGGGCCCAGCATTTAATAAAAATGCCAGTGAGACATGGTCAAGCAGATAATGTTGGCTGTCGTTCTCTCTACTCCTGTAATCGCTGTGGTTCAGCTCATGGGATTTGGTGTGGACAACCTTGAGCTCAACCCTAGGACTTTTCTGGATGTCTCTGGGCAGATACTCCCTGTGCCAATAGCAGCTCCCACGCCCTTGGCCCAGCACCCACCTGCCAGAGGATTCTCTTTGGGGTCTTTTCAGCATTTCTGACACTTTTGTTAGTGGGCAGAATGAGGGGCAGTCCAAAACCCCCGAATCTTGCACAGTTTAAATAGGTTCTGCCATCCACTATGTAAAGACAAGCATACTCTTATAATGCATAAGACCATCAATAACAGAACAGAATTAGCGAGTAAAAGAGAACAGGGGAGAAGTAATATACTTAAAATAGTTTCCCAAAGAAAGACTCAAAGTTAGAGTCTGTTCAGGATATTGTCATTCATGTCTTGGAGTTGGTTCCTTGCTGTTCCTCTGGTATCTGGACAACTAGGTACATGCCCCAGAACTCTCTGCAATCATTCAAACTGGTCAGTTCTAAGACTGCTTAGCCTGCTCCTTGGGGAAATGCCTAGCCAAATAGGATTTTTACAAACTGGTTAGCTCTGGAGAAACCATCCTTCCAGGTCAGAAAATTTCAGTGACCCCACACCACTGAGGCTCAAAAGCTTGCCGCAAATCTAAGGTACCTTCTGATAGGGAACCATAGGAAAGGGGCAGAAGGGCCCAGGCAAATCTGGAAGGAAAGGAGCAAAGTCAAAATACAAGTCAAGATAAGAGCTGCCAGGCCTCCCTGGTGGCGCAGTGGTTTAAGCAATGCACTATGAAGCAAAAAAAAAAAAAAAAAAAAAAAAGATAAGAGCTGCCATTGTCAGTCTCCCCCTGGGTGTCCTAGCCACATCTCTGTCCTTTCAAAGCTCTTATTCCATGTACCCAAGTTCCTAGTGCAAACCAAGGCATCTTCTTCACATATCTCTGTGATCCACATGTCTTCTCTAAGTCTTCTTTGTTTCTTGCCTTTTCTCTTTTTTTAAGTTTATTTTTAAAAAGATTTTATTTATTTATGCATACAAGAACTGGGGTACAGGTGCAGAGGGTGAGAGGACTCACCAGAGACCAAGTGGGGAGTAGAATAGGCAGATCAACTGAAATACATCTCTGAGGAGAGCAGTGGGCGAGACAGGAGAGGTCTGCTGCGCGCCGTGTGCTGCAGTGACAATGGAGGCCCCACAGTGCGGCGCTCACCGCCTTGCGCCACTAGGCCCTGTCTCTTGTCCTTTCTAGCTTCCCCTCGTAGATCAGCTCCACCCTTCCATAGGTGGGGCAGGAAACCTGGAACCTCTCCTTTTTAGATTACACTGTTACACTTTGACCTTGGGATTTTCTGACACTGGAAAGATGGTGTCTCCCAGAGCTATCCAGTTTCTAGAAAGTAAGTATGTCTAGGAGCCTATCTTTCAAATGCAAACCAACCCATCCAGATTCCATAGTTTACCACCTGACCTGCTCACACTACAGGTTGCCTCCCCCTACTCTAATCACCCAGAACCAGAGACTGTTTCAGAGCAACTCTGGGGAACATGGGGGTTGTAAGTTCTCACCCAGTGTTGAGGAACTTGGGACAAAACCCCAAAGCAGGGCCTCCCTTGTGGCGCAATGGGTTAAGCAACGCACTATGAAGCAAACCACAGCCACTGCAGCCTCCAGCCAGGGAGGTGAACCACTTAGCATGGCAGACCTCTCCCGCTTTTCCCTCTGCTCCCCTCAGCCGTGTACTTCAGTCTATCTGCCTGTTCTGTTCCCCACTCTGTCTCTGGTGTGTCACCTCCCCACACCTAGCCTCTACCCCAGTTCTTGTATGCATAAATGAATAAATCTTTTAAAAAAAAAAACCCAAAGCAGACATACAGAGAGAATTTTTTTTTAAAAAACAATTATTTATTTATTTATGCATACAAGAACTGGAGTACAGGCCAGAGGTGCGGGAGGTGAGAGGATTCACCAGAGACAGAGTGGGGAGCAGAACAGGCAGATAGACTGAAACACACTGCTGAGGGGAGCAGCGGGCGAAGGGGGAGAGGTCTGCTGCGCCATGTGGGTCACGCCCCCTGGCCAAGGGCAGGGATCAAACTCATGCTGCAGTGGCTGTGGTCTGCTTCATAGTGCGTTGCTTAATCCACTGCACTGCCTGGTAGGGCCCTACAGAAAGAAATTTTAAAAAGATATAGTTACAAGGGAACAAGAAGTGTGAAGGGAGAGAGAAAAGGATTAATTGATCCATGCTTCCTACCATCTGCACTCTTTGAGCTAAGACACTAGGGTTTAAGTCAAAGCTGGAAAAGCAAGTATGTGTTCAGTTTTAAAGCCCAGCATGGCTGCTTAACTCTACCCCTAGTTCCTGGTGGCCCCCCCATTCAGGAAGACAGGTGGATGGCACACTGAGAGCTGTAGTTCCTAGTGCCTGAGTTCTTGTTGGCATGGAGACGAGGATAGAGTCAGTTCAGGACATCATCATTCAAGTCTTAGTTTGTTCCTTGCTGTTCCTCTGATATCTGGACAACTAGGTACACATCCCAGAACTCTGGAATCATTCAAGCTGGCCAGTTCTAAGACTGCTTAGCCTGCTCCTTCAGGAACCACAATAAAGCTTCTCTTGTTCAGCTAAAAGAAACTCGAGGATTCGGGATGTCCTTGGCCTGCCCAGACTGTTAAAACTGGACAAGATTATTAAATGGTCTCGTCTCTTTGTGTCACAGAGTGACCTTGATACTGTCGCTTGGTGACTCTACTATCAGCAGCGAAGCTCCTTAGCCGGGCTGTGAGCTCAGGGCCGGTTCTGGCTTTCCTATGATGCAAAATCACCAGGAGCCAGCCTTTCCTAGGGGCTACTTTCCCTCCCTCAACACTAGGAGAGCGTCTGGACTGTCGTTGGATTTAGGGCCCAGCTATCCTCATTTTAACTAATTGCATCAACCAACATCCTATTTCCACTAAGGTCATTTGATGAGGTTCCAAGTGGACACAGGTTTTGAAGGAAGGTCGCACACAGGACGCTCTGTTTGGCTTCTTCCCTTCTCTGCCTCACTTCCCACTCCCCTTTTATGTTTCCTGGTCCTCCCATTAAACTCCTTGCATCAATCCATGTAGCAGGAACTGCTACTGGGGTCCCACCTAAGACAAGTACCCCCACCCATGAGGAGCTACTAGGGACCCTTCTAATTCCTGCCCCCCACTTGTGCTGAGCTACCAATAACTTATCTAAGATAGGCTCCCCTATATGCTGAGCTACTCAGGACCCACCTAGGAAATAGCCCCTACACTGAGTTGGGGTGCTTCCTCAGTGAGTGGAGTGGGTTATCAGCCCTACCTCTGGGTCTGTGAGGACAGAGGAGAGAATGGGTGGGACACAGTGATGGCCACTCCCTGCCTCTGGGAGTCAGGTGCCCTGGGAATAGACCCTGATTACTTTTCCCGGATGGATGGACTGCTCAGTCACATCATTTTTTCCCAGAGTTTGTCATTTTAATCTCCAAGTTTGATCAGGTAGGGGACACTGAGCCGCCTTTGGGGGAGATGTAGAAGGTGGTGTTGACCTTCACAGTGGACATACTGGACATGGACCATGGGGCTGTGGGGGCTGGGTCTGCCTGGCAAGGAGGAGGAGGGGCTTTCCCTCCCTGGACACTAGGGCAGTGTCTGGACTGTGTGGCAGGGACAGTTTGCACTCGTGATCCTGGACTCTGAGCAGGACAATGTGGCAGAGGTAGGACACTAGGGGGTGTAGGCTGTGGGTGGGGCATGGCTGGAGTTAGCAGGAATCTGACTCTACACAGACATTATTCTCATACAACAGCATCAGACAAAGTCAGAAGCCTCAACACCCTCCCTTCCCCTTCCGGATCCAGTTCTGTCCCCTGAAAGTGTCAGCTCTGCTGCTGGACCATCCCCAGCAGAGGGAGCAGAAGAGCCGTGGGCTACACATGCTGCAGGAGGCCTTAGTGGCATCCCTTTCTGCACACGTCATTGCTCAGTCTTGGGGCCCAGGTGGCCCACCCAACCACCAGCCCTTCCCCTCAGCAGGATGGTCTGGGCACAACCTCGTTTGCTGCCTTGATGGCCAGAGGCCAAGGTCAGTGTGGAGTCAGCACAGGTGACCCTCAGGAGGTAGAACAGGGCTGAGGCAGCAGCATAAACATAATTCCGTCTTGAGGACCCCAGGACCTCCCCAACAAGGGTATCACCAGGGCATAGCTGTTAGGGGCCTGAGCACGCGCAGACGTTGAAGGACAGACAACCTGCATGCTAAGAGGTGGCATGGTGCCTGGGGCCTTCCTCGACCCAAAAGGCCTCCATCACAGCTCCCCACCGGAGTCCGGGAGACCATCAGGTCATTGGGATCCATTCTGACATTTTTGGGGTCATGGGGTACAGAAGACCAGGCTCCTCAGACACAATGTGTAGAATGTAGAAGGGGTCCTTCAGCTCCCAGCCTGCCCTCATCCTGCCCACCTCTGCTCTTAGTTTTCTCTCTCATACAGGGGAGCAGTGTGGATGAGAGGATATGTGGACAGGGAACTGGTCTCCTGTCATAGCTGACTGCCTTGGAAACCCCTGGAGTTCCTGGGATACCTCAATCCCCTTGAGACCACCTGGTCCCCCTCTATGGCCACCTGGAGTCCCTTGGGACCACTTGGAACCTCTCAAGAACCATGGTTACCTTGTCCTAGGGAGAGGCAGAGATGCTAAGGTTGATTATATTAAGTTGGACCTAGTGCCTCCAAGTGCTACTGCTACACCCACATGAATTCACTTCCAGCAGACACAGACTACCTCTTAGAGGGTGTATCAGGTCAGCGGGTGGAACCAGAATGCAAAGGAAACTAGAATGGAGGGCGTGAAGATCTTAGGCACTGAACTGGATGATTCTATGATGCCTTTCTCTCCATGTCAGAGTGGAAGTGACCTCCACCAGCCCGCTGGAGTCCCATAAGGAAAAGGGAGTTAAAATAAATGAGGAGTGCGGGGTCCATCATACAACTATCTGGGCTCCCCAAGGATCTTCCAGACAGAACTTATTAGTAGACATGTTGCAAATGACTGGGAAGAGAGGGTCTACCCTCCCCCTGGATGCCCGGCACAGGGCTGACTGCACATGGGGACTTTAATTCTTGCCTCCCCCATCAGACCTGGGGAGGTGGTGAGGTCTCTGGGGGCAGCTTAGGGCAGGGGGTTGGAGACCCATGAAAGTTCTGGCTCTGGGGTCTGGGGTTGCGGTGGGAGTGGGAGGTGACCCTGCCTTCTCGATGTACACCACGACTGCTGTCCCCCAAGAGAGTGGAAGTCGTGTAGCTGCAAGTCGTATCCTCCTCTGCCTGCGTCTTGGGGCACGGCAGCTCGCCTGGGCTCATTGTGTGGTCTCTGCAAAGGAACCAAATATCTGAAGAGACCTGAGATTTCATGAGAAGCAGGAGAGCTCTGGCCTTTTGATCCGAGGCAGCTCTGCTTCTCTGTGCACCCCTACTCCTTTCTCTGTAAAATGAGAGCGACCCAAAGTGCTCTGAGGAGACCTGCTGGCCATCCTATGTGCTAGGTGCTGTGTGCTGCCCTCGGAGCTTCTGTTCTAGATGGGGAGACGGAGGTGCATGGCCATAGGTTGTAACCCCTACTTTCCCAGATGAGGAAGCTGAGGCCGGGGGAAGAGGCGACAAATAACTGAACAAAGGCAGAGAGATCCTGGGCAGGTGTCTCTGCAGAGGAGGCATCACAGAGTTCCACACAGACCACAGGAAGAGCCCCAGACAGAGGGAACGTCATGTGCCAAGGCCCCCAGATGAGAAGGTGCAGGTGTGGTCTGACAGTCCAGTGGCCCAAGTCCAGTGACTGGGGGGAGGGGAAAATGAGGTTGGAAGTGTGACAGGGTCAGAAGGTGTCACCCAACGGATGAAGAGTGAGTAAATGTCTCTTGGCTGGGTGCCTCACTCGCCATGTGACCTTGGGTAAGTGTTTTCCATTTCCCTCTTTGGACCTCTGGGTTGTAATTCACTCAGCAGATGGGTGAAGCAGGTCCACATGACACAAGCACACTCCTCTCCCCATGACGACCCTCCAGGGACAGACCCTAGGAAGTGGTCCTAAGGATGTTGCCGGCAGGCTCTGTGCCTCTGAGGCCCTTCATTGCCCTTCTGGTCTCAGCTTCCTCTTCTGGGAAAGTGGAGGTTACAGCCTATTGCCATGCAGATCTAGGCTGTCCGGTGGTGTTGGGCCTTGGGCTTGGTGTCCACTCTAAGGAATGTCCTCTGACCCCTTTGTCCCTCCATGCACTGGCTGCCCACTCTGTGATTTCAGACTCTCTCTGCTTGCTGGCATCTGGATATTTCTTCTTTTTATTTTTTTAAGATTTATTTATGCGTACAAGAACTGGGGTGTAGGCCAGAGGTGGAAGGGGTGAGATGATTCACAAGAGACAGAGTGGGGAACCGAACAGGCAGATCAACTGAAAAATAAACTGCTGAGGGTAGCAATGGGCGAGACAGGAGAGGTCTGCTGTGCCATGTGGGTCAGCTCCCTGGCTGGGATGGAACTCGTGCTACAGTGGCTGCTAATAGCTTGATAGTGCTGTGTCTTTAACCCATGAGCCACCAGGGAGGTCCCTTTATTGGGATATTAAACAAAAACATCTGAGCTTCTTTCATCTCTTGAAAAACTGGGAGCTCCAGTTACCCATCCATGCTGTGTGGGGACAGAGCAAGAGCTCCCTCCATCATGAGGGTCTGTGTCGAGACTAGTGGGATGTGAAGCCGTCTATCCTCCGTGACCATTCTCATTGCAACCAGTGAAATCTCTTAAACCCCCAAGCTCACCCCATGCTCACAGTCCCTCCAGAGCAATGCCAAAGGAGAACCCAGGGGAACCCATGACTGATAACCCCCCTCCTGGCTAGTTCTGCTCCTCACCTTTCCTGCTGGCACCTCCTTTGGTGGACCTGCCCTCAGCCTGGCCACATTTCCTGCAACACCTGCCTCTGGGCATCCTCAGGACGGCTCCCAGGGACCTCCCATCCTGCATGCCAAGCCCCCTTCCCTCCCCTTCCTGTTTCTTTTCCCTCCAAACCTGGGCACTACTGTGGCTGCACAGTTCCTTCTTAGTATCTCCCAGGAATAATGGCTCCATGTGGAGGTTTTTTTTTTTTTTTTTTTTTTTTTTTTTTTTTTATAGGGNGGTGGTTTTTTTTTTTTTTTTTTTTTTTTTTTTTTTTTAATAGGGACTCCAGATTGGGACTGATGACCTGAGACAGGGACTGACCCAGGTGGAGACCCCAGGCAGAAACCAGCCATGAGGACCTTAGGTAGGGATCCCAAGTAGAAGGACTGGGGCCAAGTAGAGGCTGACTGTGAGGATATGGGGTGGGCACCAGCCATGGGGACCCAGCTTTGCTTTACAGACTAAGGCAGAGCACTCCATGCTTTGCAGAACAGTGCCAGCTGCCCACCTGACCTACAGCTGTGGGTGCTGAGGAAGCTGAGTTGTAGAGAAGTGCCTTCTCTCCGTGACTCAGTGTCCTCATCTCTCTCAGTCGGTTGTGGTGAGACTGAAGTGCTGGAGAACAGTCTGACTGTAGGAGTCACCGGGCTGGATGCTGGAGGTACTTAGTTAAGGGTGAGGAGGTCAGAGGGAGCTTCAGTGGTGGGACAGGACCAACATGGAGAGTCTGGCTGGGCCTCAGGCCCCTTCATTCCCTGCTATACCCTCCCTGACCCAGCCCCCTTGAGCAATAGCAGGTCCTGAGGCACTGTGGCCGGACGGCTGGGCCTCTACTCCTAGGACTTGGTTCCAAGCCTTCTGATGTCCCATAGCGGGTGGGATTGCACCTGGGTTGGAGCCCAGGCCTCTCTTGCTGACTGTGTGATTAGAACAAAGCACGCCCCTGCATCGTCTTTGCCCCCAGCCTCCCATCCAGACCCATGTGTGGACTGCCCCAGGCCATGCACTTCTGCTGCTGCCTGCATTTATTCACGCAGGCAAGCACCCAGTCCTCCAGAGGAGATGCACATGTCTCCCCCAACATCCCCTTGAGACTGGGTTGGCCTCCAGTGGAGTCTCATAGCATGGTTATTCAGGAACCACTTGTCCCTTCTTTGGGTCATCCATAGTCGGGGGTGGGGGGGTGCTGCAGGGCATCCAGGAGAGGGCAGAGGACAGTGGAGGTGGGGAATTTCAGCTCTTTCCGTTCACATGGTGTAGACACTTAGATGGTGAGCAGCAGCCACAAGGTCCATGGGCAGTTCTGCTCCACTGACCCAGCAATACCACATCCCTGGCATGGCCTCTGATCCTCTGTCTGCCTTAGGGAGCCAGGGCCCCGACAGGACCCACTGAGACAGGGTTATCTTAATAGTCATCCTGCACCTGCTCCAGCCACACAGGTAGAGGCACACTCTTTGCTGATGTGCTAGCTGATCCTGGAGGGTAGCTACCCTCTCTGAGCCTCAATTTCCTCTTCTCTGAAGTGGAGAGACCCTCCAGAGCCAAGTATCTGGTGATTGTGGATCTCTTGGTAGTCCAGCACCCTTCTCACTCGGAGGTACCTAGGTATCTCTGATACCTCCTCCCAGGTGCACACAGACTCCCAGATCGTCTCCACAGGGCAGGGAGACACAGTCAAGACAGCTCACAGGGCTCCTAGGACCTGGGGCTAAGGGTTCCTGGAGCTGGCCTGGGCCAGATCCCCTTGGGAAGCAATGTTCAAGGCCTCCAACCACTGCTGCTGCAGTTCTGCAGACGAAGCACTCAGGTACCAGGACTGCTGGGCCTGCTGCAGCTTCCACACGTGTCTGGTATCCAGCTGCTCCTTGGGGTCTGGCGGGCTTACCTTGCAGCCTGAGAGAGGGATGGTGCAGGGAGGCTGGTTGTCCTGCACAAAGGAGAGGGGGATCAGTGTTCTGGGCCCTGGAGTCCTGGCATTGCTGAAAACATCTCCCACAATTGGGCAACAGAGGGCCGATTCTGGGCAACCAAGGAAATAGAGGCCCAGGGTCATTGGAGGACCCTCCTAGCAAGGTGAGTCCCAGGGTAAGGCCTGTGCCCCACTTGTACTACAGGCCTGAGGCCCTGAGCTTTGGGAATGGGGGAACCCCCTAAAAGGCCCATAAAATGGAGGTTATACCTGGTTGTCTCCCTGCAGGCGCAGCACCAGTTCCAGGGGCTCCGATGTGGGAATGGTGGCCCACACCTCACTCCAGGTCACTCTGTCATCTGACACTTGCAGGGGGCCACAGAGCAGGCTGGGCTGGGTGTCTTCTTCAGTGGCTGACTTCTGGGGACACAAAGGATAGGTCAGCTTCAGTCTTATGAGGAGTCCAGTGGGCCATTCAGGGGACTAGGGAGAGATTAACTGGACAAAGACCTGGGCCAGTCTGACCCCCAGGGTCACTGCAGGGTCACTTGGTATCAGGCTGTGTGTGTGGATGTGGAATCGTGATGTGTGTGTGAGGGTGGACATGTGACACCTGAATCTCACTTTCAGCCTCTGGAAGAGAATAAACTCCTGCTGCTTACATGGCCTAGTCTGTAGTATTTGTTATAAAACCTACGCTGAGTAATCTGTAATACTAGTCTGCAAAACTGCGGTAGATAAGAAACATGTATGGTCATACAAATGAAAAAATATATACCTCTCCATATTTGTCTTCAACAATAGTTGAAGTTGACTCATAGCCCCTAAAACTCTTGGAATGTTCTAGGTATTGAGAGTGATAAAGGTGTCTTTTGTGTTACTGAGGTGAATTTTGGAAGCACCTGAGCATGGGGACTGGTTGCCATGGGAACCAACCTTGTGAATAGAGATTTGGAACTTCTAATCCTACTCCCCTGACCTCTGGGGAAGGGAGGGGGCTGATGGTGGAATCAATAGCTGAAGGTCAAGGGTCGGTCATGTCTAGTGATCATTAGGCACTCCTAATAAAGCTTCTACAAAAACCCAAAGAAAAAGATTTCAAAGAGCTTGGAGAACATGTGGAGTTTGGGGAGAGGGGTGCAGCCAGAGAACATGGAGACCCCCTGTCCTATGTCTCTATTCTGTCTGATGTCCCTGAGGGATAGCTCTGGTAATAAACCAGTGCCCTTAGTGAGTCAACTGTCTTTCTGAATCCTGTGAGCCTCACTGGTAGATGAATGGAATCTAAAGAGGGGTTACTGTAACCTCCAGTCTGTAGCCTGCTGATCAGAAACACAGGAAACAGCCCGGGCTTGCAACCGGAGTCCACAGTGGGAGATGAGGGTGCAGCTTGGGAGTCTGAGCCCTTGACCTGTGAGCCTGATGCTATCTCTGGCAGACAGTGCCAGAATTGGGTTGAATTCTCAGACACCTGCTGGTATCTAAGCATTGCTGAACTCTTCGGTGTGGTGAAACCTCAACACACGCCTACGTTGAAATTAAGTCCAGGAACCCACTCACTATCTAGTTCCTGAGTGCAAATGGTTCCCAAGCCGTGGCTGTGACTAGACCCTGAGAATTGCCACCTGCACACATGTGACAATGGTATTCAATTGCCAGATGCTTCCAGGGCCAAAGCCCCCACTGAGTTTCCCTCAGTCATCCCGGAAGCGGACAGCTCTGGACTCAGTCTGCTCCGGCTGCCTCAGGGACCTCAGTGTGGGATGCTCACAGGCCCCAGCCACCCACCTCAGTCCTCTGCTTTGGCTCTGTGGGCTCTTCAGGACTGGGACTTGCAGGAGCCGCTGACTGGGTGAGAAAGCACTCTCGGCAGACTCGGCTCTGCCTGCCGTGCTCAGCCTTGAACTCAGAGCACTTTCCACAGATGACCTGGAAGGCAAAAGGCACCTGTGACCCACAGAAAGGCCAGAAGGGCTTCGGAGGGGTAGACGCAGACACAGTATGCAGAAGGGCTTCTCTGTGATCAGAGGGCAGCAAGCTCAGTGCTGACCCCATGGAAGTCCAGGACTTGCTTCCTTGCCTGGAGGGTCCAGGATCTAGGAGTGCGAATGACAGGAAGACACTCAATGTCACTAGCTAGCAGGGACACGTGAATAAGCCCTCATGAGGACACCTTATACCCATCATGGTGTCATGATCCAAAATAGGAAGGAAGTGTTGGTGAGGATGTGGAGATTTTGAAACCCTGTGCAGTGTCGGTGTGAATGTAAAATGGTACAGCTGCTGTGCAAAACAGATGGCAGTTCCTCAAAAAATTGAAAGTAAAATTACCCTTTGATTCAGTAATTTCTATGATTTCTATTTACCCAATTTCACAGGGTAAATAGAATTATTCAGCAATTCTGGGTATATGCTCAAGAGAATTCAAAGCAGGGACTCAAAAGGATACTCGCACATCCATGTTCTTAGCAGCATTATTGTAAATAGACCAAAGTGAGAGCAAACCAAAGGAATATTATCCAGATGACAGAGTGGGGTGAGTGGATGGATGGGTGGCTTGGATGAATAGAGGGGTGGACTGATGGAGGGATGAGTAGAAGGATGGATAAATGGGGAATGGATGCATGGAAGGGTGGATGAATAAATGGATGGGGAGATGGATGGATGGGTGGGTGGATGGATGGATGGATATATTGAGAGATAGATGGAGAGATAGTGGATGAATGGATGAATGAACAGGTAAGTGAATAGATGAATGGATCACTTCAGGGCTGTATTTAACCAGCTATCCTCTCTCTTCCTTCTTGGCTTCCCCATCAACTGGACCCTTCTCCCATCCCGTAGTCACCTTCAAGTTTCTTCCAGCCCATAATCACACTGAACAAACCTTCCATCTCAGCTAGGATACTGGAAGTGCAACTCCTCCTCTTTAGGATCCCCTTGTACCTTTGACCTCAGCATTTGTACCTCCTGACCGGCACTGTCCTGAGTCAGACTGTGCCCCACATCCCCTTCCAAACCTTCCCTATATACAAGGCCTCTTATTCCATTTGCATTCTCCCAGATGTAACTGCTGGATCCACACCCAAGGCCTCCTAGCAGTGCTCTCTTCTCTACTCTGACACCCAGACCTAAGCCAGAGGGTTGCCCTACTCCCTAGTGTCTCAACTTCTGAAGTGCCTAATACCCCAGGAAGCCTTCCCAGACTTCCCCAAACTGGGTCTGCTTGGGCTCCATTCAATCGTCTTTTGCAGTGTCAGCCTCGTTAGGTCTCCACCTGCTGGATGGAGAATGCTAAACTGAATGTGCAGTGTGTGGGTGCCAGCTGGACCCTCACCTCCCAGCCTCCAACCTCATATGAGAAAGGACTGCCACCCCCTTTCCAAAGGCAGCTCTTGTTCCCCGATATGTGACTCTGTGCAAGTTATGTGCCTTGAGCCTCAGTTCTCTTGTCTGTAAAACTGGGTGGTTGTGAGGCTTTGGTGAGCATAGGCGGGAAAAACCTGTGCTGGGGTGAAGGAAGGCTCTGCAGCTTGCTCCACTGTGGTTCTGTGGGCCTGGGTTCTCTGTTTAAGCCTTATGGGGATCTTGCCTGAATTCAGCCTCTGGCCATGACCCTAAGGGACTGTGATGTTGGACAGTGAGACTCAGACCACCAAGAAGAGAAAAACTATTCTTCAGTAAATAGGAGAGGACTTCTTTGGAGGCCTCAGTTTTATGGTTTGTGTTTGTTTTTTTGGCCAGTTTTGTCCTTTCATTACTTCCTGTGTGAGGAGGTGGGAAAGTTGGGAAACTGAGACAATGAAGATCAAACTAGCCCAGGAGGCTGCTGTGGAGCTGGTGGCAGGTAGGTGCTGGCTGAGAGGACCCTGACTTTAGGGAAGACTAACAAAGGCTAGTGCTTTCGATCTCAAAAATCATCTTACTGGTGTCTAGAGTCAAGCAAGGCAGAAGCATATATCCTGGGCAGTTCTTAAATTTTCTACTCAAGTCTGGTCAGTATTGAGTTAACTTTCCCAGTCCTGGAGAGTGCAAACTGAACACCAACTCGAATTCTTTGAGGGTTACAGACTACCCACCTGTCTTCCATCTATCCATCTACCCACCCACCCACCCATCCACTCATCCACCCATCCATCTATCCATCCTCCATACACCCATCCATTCACCTTCTATCCATCCATCATCCATCCACTCTACCAACCAGCCAGCCGCTCATTTGAGAGCTCATCCGTTCATTCCACCCTTGTCACAAGTTTTATGCAAGGATGTGACAAGGAACATCGATCCAAGCATGCCATGCCAGTGGCCTTGGAAAAGTAGCTCTGGGGCAGCTCTGTGCTAATCCCCACTTGCTAGCATAGATTCAGTTTAAATAATTTATTCTAAGAATACTTGAACCATTAGCAATCCTTTCCTCATGGACACCTTTTTCTTTCAATATTACGCTAAAAACAAAACAAAACAAAAACATCCTGAGGAGAAGGACTTTGTGGACTGAGTGAAGAGGAGCAGAGAGGACTTGCTGTCAGAGACAGGGTCACATCACTTGGGAGCCCCCTAACCTGCAGCACCAATGGAGAGCTTAGGCCAAGGTGGCAGGGAGGTTTGTCCACCTGAGCTGCATCCTGCACATTGCTCTGTCCCCTTCACCTCACTTAGCATGAGGTCACTCTCATTCCTGTTCTCAAGTCACCCAGTAACTATGGGCGCTGTAGTCCCAAAAGTCTTCCTTGAACACTAGAGCTGAGCAGAGAAATAGGACTGGTTTCCACTTTAGTTGGGCTATTTCACCTCTGCTCAGGGTGCCTCTTTGTCATCCAGGAGACGCCATCTGGATGCACCCTTGCCGGGTCAGTGTGTATTTCGAAGTTGCCCAGTACCGCCCTCCCTCCCCCGACTCACCACCCCACACAGCTTGCAGTGGTGCCTCCTCTTGGTGATGGAATTGAAGGTCTCCCCACAGCTCCTGCAGCCCTGCTTCTCCTTGTCACGTCTGGTCTTAGACGACCCTTTCCTGGGCTCGAGCTGTAGAAGGACAGGGCTGCAGTCAGCTTCTGAGTACGCATGGAGGAGCAGCTATGAGGGACACAGGCACCAATGCACAGAGCAAAAAGCTGCTGTGGGAAGATGCAAGCGGCCCACACCCTCCAACCCCCACTCCGGCCCCTGCTTTCCTAGAAGCTCTAGGTGAGTATAGAACTCTATTCTGGAATGAATGAGTCCTACTTGGAGGCCAGTACATTAACCTGATGTGTAATAGATCCCCCTTGTTGGGGGAATGTCAGCCCAGAGCCCAGGATGGGGGTGTCATCTTCTCTGCCTGGCACTGGGGTGTTCTTGCACAGTGAGCTCTCCTGCCCCAGGAGCAGAGGCAGGGCTCTCCTTTCTCCCTTGGGTGCACTTGACCTTCCCACATGTCCTTTCAGCAGGCCAAGAAAAGACAGCCCTCACCAAGTCACAAAACACAATATAGTCTGTGCTTTTAGACAATGAAAGAGCCTTAGGACATAATACCCAAACACTATAAAACACTTTTGAATTTAAATAAGCTCTTTGCAAGAACCACATCCACCCCTAAGAGGGGAAGAAGTGGGGGAATGGGGTCTCCCTGGTGGCACAAGGGGTTGAGTGCCATACTGTGGGGCTTTGGTAGCCATTATAGCATGTGTTCGATCCCGGGCCAGCGGGTGTGATCCACATGGTGCAGCAGACCTCTCCTGCCTTGCTCCCTGCTGCCCTCAGCAGTGTGTTTCAGTAGATCTGCTTGTTCTGCTCCCTGCTTTGTTTCTGGTNTAAATCCTCTCCCCGTGCCCCCCCCCCCCCCACCTCTGGCCTATACCCCAGCTCTTGTATGCATACATAAATAAAATCTTTAAAAAATAAAAAAGAAGTGGGAAGTGTACAATGGGAGAAGGGATTTCATTCACTCTATCATTTAATCCCTTTTCTAGTCAAATGTGTTAACATTTTTTAAAAACCTGATGCCCTCCAAAACTAAGGAGTAGGTTACACAACTTCTGCACACACGGAGACTTGAAGAGATGTGCTGGGAGATGATTTTAAGGAGTCGAGTTAGACCACCCTTCACATGGCGTGCCCTGTCCTGGGTGAGACTGCTGCTTGGCTCTGGAATGCCTGGCAGCCTGGGGAGGACTGCGATCTCCTGGGGGCCTTGGCAGCAATGTGTTGTGGGCACAGAAAACACAGCCAGTTTACCGCAGATGAGAAGATTTTACAAAATGCCAAAGATGCTCACACACTCATCAGTGTGTTACCCTGACCCAGGAAGGATGGAAGAAGCCAAAGCAGGGAGAAGTGTGTGGCCAAGAGTGTGACCCAGACAGCCCTCCTCGGCCCCGCAGGGAGTGACAGAGGCTTGGGCCTCAGGCCCTCCCAGGGGAGGTGTGGCTGGGCTCCTCTGTCCTCATGGGAGCTCCAGGGGAAGAGCTGGGGAAGTGCACCCACGCAAAGGACACTGGGAGACTCACTCAGCACTGGGTGGGTGAAGGGGGTGGGGTACCTGCATGTTGCCACAGTGGGTGGGTCTGGAGCTCCAGGCCTTTCTTTTTCTTTCTTCCTTTTTTTTTTTTTAAGATTTATTTATTTATGCATACAAGTGCTGGGGTACAGGCCAGAGTCACAGGAGGTAAGAGGATTCACCAGACAGAGTGGGGAGCAGAACAGGCAGACTGACCAAAGCACACTGCTAAGGGGAGCAGCGGGCACAGCAGGAGAGGTCCGCTACACCATTAGGTCCCCTCCCTGGCCGGCAGCAGGGATCGAACTCGTGCTGCAGTGGCTGCGGTTTGCTTCATAGTGCGTTGCCTAACCCACTGCGCCACCAGGGCGGGCCCCTTCCTTTTTTTTTTTTTTTAAAGATTTATTTATTTATGCATACAAGAACTGGGTACAGGCCAGATGTGCGGGGGTGTGGGTGGGGGTAAGAGGATCCACCAGAGACAGAGTGGGGAGCAGAAGAGGCAGACAGACTGAAATACACTGCTGAGGGGAGCAGCAGGAGAGGCAGAAGTCTGCTGTACCATGTGGGTCACTGCCCTGGCTGGAGGCATGGATCAAACTCTGCCATGCTTCAAAATGCTGTGCTTAATCCATTGCACCACCAGGGAGGCCCCCAAGAGGCCTTTCTTACTCTGAGACTTCTGGGCTTCTGTGAAGGATAATGTGATTTTTGCAAAATGGGGAGGCTTGGATTCTGCAAGTCCCCTTGCAAAACTTCCTGGTCTGGGTTTAGCGTCTCATGAGAGAGGCTTGCAGGAACTGTGTGTCTGAGGACAGTGGGGCTGCAGAAATCAGACCATCATACCCAAGTGGGTTTGCTCTTCTGCAATTATGCTAAGAAAAGCTTACATCCGGTATTGTAGCTGAGGTCACTCCTTCTGGTGCCAGAATGAACACTCACTTCGGGTACCTTCCTCAAGTGTGCTTGAGCACAGCTAGGGCTCACCCTGCACGGCTGGAGAACACGCACACTGAGCTGTCATGGGTCCCAACAAATTCTGCTGACAGAGACAACACTAGGCCACGTGAACAGGGCCAAGCTGTCACCATTTGTCGTCGGGTCTGGATCTGCTGGGGATGAGTAAGGGACAGGGAGGCTGGGGGTACCAGGTGTCCCCAAGGAAAGGGGGCAGACAGAAGACTTCCTGAACTTGGATTGTAACCCTGCGTGCCCCAAATGTCTGGGTCACTGCACATTCAAAGGGAGACTGAGCCCTAGGGCAAAAGAAGGTGGGCGGGACAACCTGTGTGTCCACCCAGTGAAAAAGGACGCTGCCAATGGGGAGGTCTGCTGACCACAGCCTGACCTGGAAATATCTCAGACTTGGCTGAGACTTGAGCCTTAGGGGTTCTCAGTTACCTGTTCACCTGTAAAAATAAGGGCACCCTAATGGCAGGCAGGCATCCACCTGTTTCTCTCTGGTTACCCCACCCAAGATGGTTTGGGGTCAAGGAATGGGACTTAGTCAAGGCCCAGAGGCAGGGCCTGTCCCTGGCAGGGTAGACTGTGGACACAGCTGCCTGGGCCTCAATCAAGTGCCCATGATGTCCTGAGGCAGAGGGAGTGGAGCAGACTCCAGTGAGGGTCTCTGGCGCAGCCACTGCCCTGGGTCCCAGTGAGACCCTCCCTCCATCCTCCTGGCATGAAATGGTCAGATGCCTCCTCTAAGAGACTTTCTTTGAAGCACCCTGCAGGCCCCCTGGAAGGCCTTGGCCTTGTACCTGCCCCTTGTCCTAATATTCCCTTTCCCCTTTGATGACTAAGTCTCCAAGAGCTGGGCACCAACTGAATTCTAGTTTCATCCAGACATACTCATCTGAAACAGAAACACAGCACCATCCCAGTAGTTCAGCCATGTGACCTTCCCCAACCAAGGGGATGACCTTAGTCATCCAAGAGCCAGAGTCTTGGCCTCAGTCAAGACCCAGATAATCACTGTGAGGACCGACCCCTGAACCCTTACCCTTACCCTCAGGTCACTCTGTCTGACCTTATACTCACCCTTGCCCCTGAAAATATCTAGTCGTCACTCACCCCTGCAGCACCTGCTCCACCATCAACCACGGCATACTCCTCCGAGCTGGCGCTCATGATCTGGAAGGACAGAGACAGCCGGCATGGATGGAAAGTGTGTGGCTACATGCTGATGCCAATGCAGTAGTGACCAGTAAGAAACCTAGTCCTTCTATCTGACCACAGATAGGGAGAAATTTCTCCAGCGCTTAGTGTTTACGGTGGCCTGGGGAGCCTCCATTGTCCTGGAGGGGTTAGAGAGCTGTGATCTCTCAGAACAGTGGGCAGGGCCTCACTGACCACATCACACATTGTGGTTAGACGTGGCTCTGGGTCTCCCCTCCTCAGGTTCCATGGAGACCTCTGTATCCATAGAACTTTAATGGCAGGTGTGGACATATCCAGTCAAGGCAGAAGACAGAACTTTGGAAAGTAGCAAGGTGAGTAGCTGTGAGCATGTTTGATGCAAAAGTAAAGCAGTGGCCTAGACTGCATACTTGGGGAGGCCAAGGGGGGAACCAACCAATTCTGGGGACTGGGACACAGGCTGCTGGGCTGGGTTGGGCTGGGTGTTCCTCAACTTCAGGGATACCCCTCAGGGGAGGCATGGGGTGAGGGAACCTCCCTCTGAAGTCCTGCATAATGGAACCAAAAGAGGATGTGGCTGTGGCTGGAAGTGGTCCCTGAAGGGTGTATGGCTGCTGCTGACATCCTGGATGGGAACCCTGTCTTCTGGCTTCCCCAAGTTTGGGGAGACTCTGAGTGGGGATAATCAAGATATTGAGCTGTATCACCAGACAGGGATCCTCCCACAAGCCTGGGTCTCGGCACTCACAGGGGAGTCTGGAGTGAGGGCAGGGTCCTCATCCTGGCCCAGGGAGCAGCCAAAGGCCTTGAAGGTTTGGCTGTTCTGCTTGTGCTTCTCAATGGTAGCCTCGATGACCTGAAAGGGACCAAACGAATAAGGGCTCAGAGGTCTCACAGTGGGGTGTGTGTGCCTCTGTGCCTGAGGACAGGCGCATGGCCTCTACAGCTCCCCCTGACCAATGGCCTCACACAGGTTATCTGCCAACCAGGTCCCCACCCCCAGCACTGTCCTGCTCCCCACTCCCACCCTCTTCGATGCTGTGGAGGACACTGTCTGTGAAGGAGCTTCATCAGATTCAAGGTCACATTGCCATTTCCTGCAACAGCAGTTCCACCTACTCTCCATTTGAATTTCCCCTTTCTTCTTTTTTCACCCAGATTCTAAGAATTCTGGAAGCCACATGTACTTAATGGCTTGTATTTGGCCTGGTGGTTGCTGTGCTACTTTGTGAGGTTCTGCTATCTCTGATTCTGAGGTCCCCCTCTTTCTTAGTCCTCTTGAATTTTTCCCTGTAGGTTATAATCTCTGTCCTCTCATCTCCATCATGGCCTATCCTGAGCCAAGTCCACTGTGGCTTCCCAGGACACTGTCCACCTCCCTGCATGGCCATCGGAAGCACAGGCTCTGTCCTAGAAGTCAAGATGCTCATCTGGCATGACCTGCCACTTCTGTCACCATGGAGAAAGGGCGACAGTCATGGAGATCTTCCCAGAGATGAGGGCAGCTTCCTACCTGCCACGTCTCCAGGCCATGTCTATTTGTAATTTTACTGGGGCCCCAAACAAGTGAATGAGTGAAAGGCTCATGACATCTGAAGGTGCTATAACCCCAATGCAGTCACTCTATTGCTTCAAGGCAGGCAGATGGGTGGGCATAATGTGGGGGTCATGGGCCACCCATTGCTATGCCAACACAAAATACCCAGAATGCTCAAGAATTTGGTCACTTGGTTATTTTTAAAAACTTTAGGAACTTCACCTGAATCCAGTCTTTCTTCTCCTCTTCTGTCCTACAAAAACAAAAGCAGTATTTTATTTTTTTGTTTGTTTTTATTTTTTAATATAATTTTTAAAATTTACATATATTTGACATCAATTGTAATCCCCATGTATTCCCCATCACCATATCACCAGTGCACCATCACCTCAGTCCCCCGTGCTCCCATCTGCCCTCAACCCTCCCCCTCTTCCCTCCCCACCAAATGTCCCCAATTTGTCTTTGTAAAAGCAGTATTTTATTAAACCAGTCTTGGATACTGATAAACCAGACTTTGCTCAGTCCCGCAGTGCATGCCTGAGTTGTTCATAGCTTCGGAGTGCAGCCCAAGGTTTAGAACATTGGCCCCAAAGAATCTAGAACACTGTGGCCAGTGTAGCCAGGTGTGGTCAGGTGTGACCAGCTATGGTCAGATGTGGCCAGGTGTGGCCAGGTGTGACCAGGTGTGGTGTGCACAGCCCTCTGCAGTGAGTGTAAATTAACACCTCCCTGGACCATAACGGACTGTCACAAAGATCTCATATCATTAGCAAATGTGAGACCAGCTATTCCAATCCTGACACTGACAGGGTAGTGTGACAACAGCCACCAACACTACCAGCATATGTGCTGCCCTGGCTAGCATTCTATCTCAGGAATCCATCTTCAGATACAACAAAACAAATACACTAAACCCTGTGCGGGGGCCACTTTGCAACACCTGCAATAGCGACTTGGAGGAAACCTCGGTGACCATGGAGGAAACCGTCAGTGATCACAATGGAGAATTAGGTTGCTTAGGAAATGAGGCTTGGATGAGGGAAGATGTGATAAAGTGAGTGAAAAAGCAAGAGACCAAACAAGCAATGCAGTAAAAGGCCATCTGTTACTTTAAAAATAGATACTATGTATGGGCACAGAAATTCTGGAAGAACTAACAGTTGGTTAAGAGGATCTACTGGGGTTGGGGAACAGGAGGCAGAAACTTAATTTTCACTGATGTCTCCTTAGTGTTATTACAAACCACAAATGATTAAATAAAGTGAATAAATAAAAACACATAACCAGGTTACCCAATTTACAAAAAGAAGTCATCTGCTAAAATTTTAGGTCGAAGACAGTAACACAGCAGCAGATGTCGAGGGACAGTACCGAGTCTGCAGCTCCAGTGACCTCTTCTTCCCCGTTATGACAAATGTGTGGGCTGCATTGCGCTTGACCATGTCTTGCACCTAAACCACGTTAACCAAGAACAAAACAAAAATAGCCAGTCACTTAGCAGGCCCTGAACTTGTGGGTCTTTCCTGAGGAGGGACAGAGGTGACCTTGGACCAATACTACGTGAGTTGGTCCACACACAGGGCAAACCATGGTCCCACCATGCAGGGCAAAGAGACTGGGAAGCTGTTCGCTAGCCCCTGCACATTGAAATCTTATCCCAACATGCACACGCATGGCCCAGAGAGAGGGATGGGAATCCTTGGCGAAGAGCTGGAGGGTCTCTACTGCATGAGGCACTTGAGCCCCAAAGGGCAAAAACCTTAGAGCCCCCAGCCCTTGCAATAGGATCCAGAGGTCCCACCCATATGGTCCTTGGCTGGACACCCCTCCCCCCACTGCCAGAGGAGGGGCCCTGTGACTAGATCACACACCACTCCCCAGGATTCACCAGTTGAGTCATTTCTTCATAGACCGCCCCCCCCATGTCCCTGGAAAGACCACCGAGCTCACAGCAGGTACGGGGGACCCCAGGCCAGTGCTGTGAAGGTGCGTCTGAAGATAAGAGTCTAGGTCTTGCCCAGAACTCTGGTAGGACTTCATAAATGCTCCAAGGTCAAGTTCGGATTTCTTACAGAGAAACACTAGGAAAAAGGTAATTTTTTTCCCAGTTCACCCACCTGGAGCCCGGCAATGTCCATCTTCTCCCGGACACTGAACTTCTGACCCATGAGCCGCAGTTTGGGTACACAGTAAAGAATCATGCTGTTGAACTGCAATAGAAGACCACTGCATGAGGGCAACCCCCCAGAGAAGGTGCCCAGGGAGTGGGGCACTTCAGGGAGGGGGTTACCAGAGAGGAAGGGGGCAAAGTTAGGAGGGGTGTGGCCTTGTGGCCAGGTGGGACAAGGCAGGGGAGAGGTTCTGTGGCAGGGGTGGGGGGGCAAAGGTTGTGGTTCTGATGCTGTGGGTGGGGGGATGGGGCAGTGCTCACCAAAAAGAGGTGGCGGTCCTGTGCAGTGCCGTTCTTGGCTGACAGCTTCTGGATCTGGCCCTCCTTAATCAGCTCGTTGGCAGGATTGACAATGTCCTCCTCCCCACCCAGTCGCTCGTACACCTCCAAGAGCTTGTGCATTTTTTCCTGCGAGAGACACAGCACTCAGGCAGCTGTCTGGCCACAAGGACTGTGGGCCTACAGGGCTGCTGGGCACCCCAAGATGAGGAGCCATCCCCCACAGTGATGGTTCCAGCCATGATGGGCAAATGAGCCTGCTGATAACAGGGTGGAAGGGAAAGCATGGTGATATACACTTTGGGTATTGAAGGATAAATAGAAGTTCACCATGCAGAGAACAATAAACAACAAGAATAACACAGCTGCTATGCGCCAGGCAGCATTCCACACACCATGTGGTATTAACTCATTTAGCTGCACCATTACTGTCCTCTATGGATAAGGAAATGGAGGCACAGAAAAGACAAGTGAGTCATTGGACATGTTTCAGCGAGAGAACTGGGACTGGCTCTCAGAGTTTCTGCACTGCGTGCTGGTCCCTTCTACAGGAAGGCAGCATAAGACATTAAGTTGGGGGGTCTTGTCTGCCATATGCAGCTTTTGCCCTGGTTATTTCTTCCCCTTGCCTGGTCTCCTGCTCTGCCTTCAAGCTATGTGCCTTAGGATCATAGCTTAGACCAGACAGTCTGAAAGTCACCTCCTGGCCTCCTGGCTGGTTGGGTAGTCATGTGGCCAACCACTGCCATGGGTATGATGGGAGAGGGTCAGCAGCATGGGCCCCAGATCCGTGCAGACACACTACTCATCCTATGCTGTCTCTGACACTAGCAGGAGCCTGGTCAGAGGCGAGTACAGAAAAGCAGAGTTCAGCCTGTGGGAATCTCCACCAGTGGCCCCGTGGGAGCCTGGACCCACCATGCCACAGCCACCACTGCCCTTAGACATGAGAGATCTTAGCCTGCACATCCAGGGAACAGGCCAGTTTGGCTGAACCTACTGTCTGTGACACAAATGCAGGTGGGTGTGGGGCTAAGGGGAGTCAGATGGAGATCCAGGAGGAGCAGGCAGGGCAGGGCTGAAGAGTCACATGTATGGGGAGTGGTAGCGGGGTGGGGTGAAGGAGCTGGGTGAGCACCAGGTGTGTACTGGGGGGTAGGTGTGCACCTGGTTTGTAGGAGAACTGAATCTACCTGGACCACAGCTAGTTGGAAGGGCTGTGAACAGGGAGTGACAACATTGGTCTAGACCCAGTCTAGAGAATGGTGGCCAGAGCTAGGAGAACGAGCTGGGGAGGAAGGGAAGGCTGGGTGGTGTTCCAGGTTGGGTGCGTGTGGATAGGTGACCCCCAGATGATGGCTGCCTGTTCTCCAGGGTTTTATGTGGTGGCTCCTGGTGGGGACGGTTTAAGCTCCCTGTCTATGGTGTATTGTGACAGTAGTCAATCTACTAGGAAGAGTTTAAAAAAGAATGAGTGAGTGAGTGATGGTAATTTAAGAGCTAACACTCTGCTGGGCCCTATTCTGAGAGTGATACTAGTGAATCATTTAATCCTCACTGCAGCTCTGTGAAACAGGTTCTGTCAGTGATCTGTTACAGGTGGGGAAACTGAGGCACAGAGTGCTAAATAACAGCAATCACCTGCTAGTAAGGGGCAGTTCTGTTTAGCTCTCAATGAAGCCCCTGTCTGCCATGGAGGACAGGAGGTCCCCCTTTCCCTCCCACACTGCAGGTCCCTTGGGAGGACCGTAGAGGGCCCCCTCCTCACCATTTTGCGAATGGCAGTGTTGGAGTGGTTGGCGGCTGTGGAGATGAGCTCCAGGGACCCTGCAGGAGGAGATGCAGAGTCAGGCTGCGGGTGCCTGGTGGATCCACGGGTCCTGGCCCTGTGGGGGCCCTGATGGTTGAGCCCTGCTCCCGCCCTTACCTGCACTGCTCTCAGCCTTGGCATGGTGTGTGTGTTGGGGGGGAAGGGGGAGTTTCCCTGCAGACACACCGTTTTTTGCTGGAGTTGGGGTCTGCTGGGGCCAGTACCCCAACTCCCTGAGAAGGACCCTCCCCTGTAACATCTACCAGCTGCTGTTCTTGGATCAGGAGTATCCCATGAAGCACTTCTTGTTACCTAAACTCTCCAAAGCCAGTGTCCCTCCCCCACACACTGCAGTAGGGACTGGAGTCTCTGCCCTTAGAGACTCTTGGTTACGTCTGGGCTGTGTCTAGAGACCTTTGGCGTTCTCGCCTTCCTCTGTCTCCCTCTCTATCTCTGCCTCTATTTCCCCATCTTCCTCTTTCTCTTTCTGTCTCTCCTGCTTTCCATCTCTCTGTCTCTGCCTATTTCTGTCTCTGTTTCACTCTCTCCCCCTGTCTTTCTGTCTCTGTCTGTCCCTATCTCTGGCTCCCACTTGTCCCATGGGATTTAGTGGCTAAGTCTACCCCGCACCAAGCACTACTCACTCTCTGCATCCTTCCGGTCTGGAGCATTGGCTGGAAGCCTCTTCAGATAGTCCTTGAGCAGCAGCTCGTAGCGGGGGACCCTCTGCACGGGCTCTAGCATGTGGTGCTGCAGCGTCAGGTTCCCGCACACCTCCTGCTTCTGTGGGGGGACAGATAGCTGGGGCACCATGGACACGCATGGACTCTAAGATTTACCTCTGCTTCTGGTGGGGACAGACCAACAGCAGAGGCACTCACGGACACACTCAGACCTCAGGGCTTGGCCCTGCTCTGCCCACCGCAGCCTGAGGAGGCTGCCCCAAGCAGCTGTCTCTTGCTGACCGCAGATCACTTTTTACAACAGGAGACATCGAGGCTGGGAAGAGCTGAATATTGGTGACCTGCCCTGGACCTGGTGCAGGCTCCTCACTGGAGACAGTAAAGGCTTGGACGAGGACTACCGGCTTCCTTCCTGAGAGGTGTCCCTACTCCCACTAGTACCCGGCCTCAGCTGAGCTTCCTGTGCTGCCTGAAAGGCTGGGACTCAGCCCTGAAGCCTCTCTGATGCTGTCACTTGCTATAAACTGAGAACCAGGTTGGGGTGTGGGGTGTGGCAGAGACCTTGTAACTCTATCCTGCCCAGCACTCCCCATCTTCTTCTGAAACACTCCCTCTGGCTCTTCAGCACTTCATCCAGAACCCTATCTGACAGGGGTGCATTCAGCCACTGAGCTGAGTGCCTTAACCCCACCTCTATGCTAGGACCCCTGTCCTGTTCCCCTCATGGTCTCTTCCCCTAAGGGCCCCTGCCTGCCTGCTAGAGAACCCTTTGCCCCTGCACCTGCCTGGGGAGTCGCTGCAATCACCTCATGGTCTCACTGGCACCTGTTTCCACCCCCTCCTGCCCCCTTCTGAGCTCAGAGTCCAGAACGGGAGGCTTCATCTCAGAGGAGTCTAGTAACCTTGGACACGATATCGTTGGAAGCTCCAGTCTGCAACCACCATAAAGTCATCTAGTTTCTGGTGAGGATCATCAAGGGATGAGGAGAAACAGGTTTATATACAAGAAACTATAATATTTAATGGGGTGGGAAAGGTAAAATATATACAAAAAACTGTAATATTTAATGGGGTGGAAAGGTAAAAATGGTAGCCTGGGCAGATGTCACAGACCAAGTAAGCATCCCCAGAAAGGGACAGTTCTGTGCTCCAGGCAGAACACGGTCAACACACAGCCTCACCCCTGCAACATTCCCACATAGTAGCATAACCTGGTCCCAGCCATGGAGAAGCTGAGGACAAACCAAGTGGAGAGATAACAGACAAGAAACTGGCTGCCTACTTAGAAGGTACAGGGCACAGGGGCACAAAGGAAATGAACATGACAATGGGCACAACATATATCTTGGGTTGGGCTCTGGACCAGGAAATAAAACAGTATTGAGACAACTGGTAGAGCTTTTCACGAGGGCTGTGGATTGACAATGCTACGGCTTCAGTGTCAGATGTTCTGCCTTTGATCATTGCGCTGTGGTTGCTCAGAGAATATCCTGGTTCCCTCTGAGCATAAAGGGTTGCGACATGTGCAACTTAGTCTCAAAAGTTTCAAAAACAATAACTGTGTGTGTCTGGAGAAAATGATAAAGTAAACAAGAAAAAATGTTAACAGTTCCCTGTTTTTGCAACTTTCTTATAAACACTGGAAATAATTCCAAATAAAGTTCCAAAAATTTTAAATATGCTTTGGATTAAACCAAGGCAACCTCCAAAGACCAGGGGAACCCTGAGTTGTCACGCAATCTCCAGGTTGTTTATGCCAGGGCTTCGCAGCTCTGTAGACGTCCGGCACTATAAATATCACAGACGAGGGAGGGGACCCTAGAGGCAGGAAAGTTATCTGGGGGCACCCTAACTCCAGGCCATATCCCACCATTGGCACAGAGGGCTCAGTGCCCACTAAGCCCATAGGGGAAGAGTGAAGAATGTGTGTGTGCCTGTGTGTATAGATTTGTATGCACTGTGTGTATACATGTGTTATATGTTCTGAATGCACGTGTGTGCACATATGTGGAGGTGGGTACCGATACCATAATCTGTCTGGAAACTATTCTGGGATAACATTTAAAATATTTAAAGTGAAGTCATAACATTAGAAGAAAACATAAAGTCTATAAATCTGGGGTGGTGTTATAAATGCATTTAATGCATTCATTTAAAGATTTTAAAAGCTCTGTTTTTTCTTTTATTTATATTTACATCATTCTTCATTTTTGTATGATGTATACTTTCTTTTCTCAGGTGTAGTCCCTGTAAAATTCCTACCACCAAATCACCCATGTTCCATCTCCATAGTCCCTTGTGCTCTTCCCATCCGTTTTGTTCCTTCTTCTGCCCTCGCCCCTACAGAATATCTCTGATTTATAGTTGTTTGTTGATTTTGATTTTTAAAATATAATTATTTTTTCCCTGGTCCCTTTTTTGTTTCCTCTACATTCATTCCTCCTATAAGTGAAACCATGCAATATTTTTCTTTTTCCTTTTGGCTTATTTCACTGAGCATAATCCCTTCCAGCCCCATCCATGTTGCTGTGATTGGCATGAGTTTATTATGTATATATACCACATCTTCTTGATCCAGTCATCTATTTTTTGGCATTTGGGTTTTTCTCATAGCTTTAAGCTTTACTTTATTGAAAAAAATCATTGAATGTGACACCTTGGAATTAATCTAATTAAGGAGGTAAAGGACCCATATAACCAGACTGTAAGTTATGACTAAAGGACTTAGTGATATAAGGATATGGGAGTACATCCCATGCTCACAGAAGGGGAGAATCAGTATAATCAAAACAACTATCCTGCCTGAATTGATGTACAAATTTAGCACAATACCCATCAAAATACCAACAATATGTTTTCAAAGAAACTGAATGAAAAAATTGAAATGTATCTGGACTACAAAAGCCCTCAAATAACAAAAGCAATCCTAAGAAAAAGGGAGGGAAATGAAGACATCATGTTGGTGTTGTAAAAGCATACTTGGTTTTAAGCTCCACTATAAAACATCAGTATTAAAAACAATATGATATTGACATTAAAAAAAATAGATACATGGATCAAGAGAACAGAAGTAAAAGCCCAGAGCAGACCTAACTTACAGGAAAGCAGCCATGGCCGAACAAATGGGAAAGTAAATTGTGCTGGGAAAACTGGAAGACCACACATAGAAGATTGAAGTGGGCTCATTAGCTCCACATGCAAAAATAAATTCCAAGTGGATTAAGAGTTAGATATAAAGGTTGCAACAATATCAACCGTGGAGTTTTTAGAGTTTTATTTGGAAACTGTTATATGAAATCCTTTCTTCTTTATTTGCACACCAGTTCCATTCACACCAAATAAAGATCTTTCACACTAAGAGTCTGATTTCTTTGGGTTAGAATGTGCATGCACCCCTTAACTATTTAGGGTTCCTGAGTACTCCTTGGTGGTACAGTTACATTTTCAGACCCTAAAGAGCACCAAAAAAAAAGTATCTAACTTTCTCTCTGAGGCTTGTATTTACATATATAATCATAGCAACAGCCTTGAGCTGAACTCCAGGGCCAGCTGGAAAGTGAGAACACAGAGAAAGAAGGCACTACCCAGAGATGGGGCAACTTAAAAAACTGAATCCTGGTCCTGGACTCCTATTATCAACAAAATCATTTCCAACTGGTTTGGATGGATGGGACACTTACTCAGGACTTGGTCACTGTTACTAGAATATGCTTACTCCTTTTCATCTTTGGTCCTTATTTCCTAAGTTATGTAGTTCCCATTGTCTCCAAAAGACTGGAGACACTAAAACTTCAAATAATTATAATTCAAGTATATAAACCACTGGGGTTACAGTCTTGTGACTGATAGTCCAGTTAGGAAGGGAAAGATTCTGTTCTTCCATGGGCCCCCAAACCACTACCCCTATCCAGCAGGAAGTAGTTCCTGAAGACAACTCCTTGCCCATTGGCCCTCAAGGAGAAACAAGAAGGGCGAATTGTTACCAGCCTGGTAACCATAAGTTCCTTGCCCTATTTATCCCTGCTGCGCTCCTGTTTATCTTTTCTTTTAGACAAAGCCAGAAAAACAGCTGAAACCGAGATAAAGGTAGAACTGAAGCAAGGGTTAAGCCACAACCTCATTATCATAGTAAAAAGCATGCCCAGCACCAGGAGATCCAGTCAAGACCAAACTTATAAGAAAAGGGGCTGTGAATGCAGCTTCCTGGAAAACCTTAACTATTTCTCAGAAATCCTGCTGACACTGACTGTTCGCCTCTCCCCTTTCTCGGTACTTTCCCATATAAATCCCTTCTTCTCCCCAGTACTGGGCGATGGCCTTTGTAATGGTAGTCTGCCCTGTCCTCAGTTTTGCTGGTACCTCATTAAGCCTGATATCCTTCACGAACTCTTGTCTCTCAAGTTTTAGCTTTTATTTATTTTTTTTTTAAAGATTTATTTATTTATGCATACAAGCACTGGGGTACAGGCCAGAGGTGTAGGGGGGTGAGAGGATTCACCACAGAGA
>JAGFMF010011396.1:568185-617622 GCA_019455555.1 Galemys pyrenaicus | reverse complement strand
CCCTGGCCGGCAGCAGGGATCGAACTCGTGCTGCAGTGGCTGCGATTTGCTTCGTAGTGCGTTGCTTAACCCACTGCGCCACCAGGGGAGGCCCAAGTTTTAGCTTTTAAGTGACAAGCAGCCAGACCCCCAAAACTCCTATAACAATATGTTCCATGACATCAATGATAAAGATGATTATAAACTATTGCTCTAAAAAAAGAGAGAATGTGGTTAATTAAAAGTTGAAAATGTATGAAAAAACATTTAAAAACATTAAAATATAGGAAATCAATAGGGAGAAATGATTTTTAACATGAATGACAGATGATGGGTGACAATCTCAGCATATAAAACCATGTGAATTAGTACAAAAAAGACCAACAAGCCAGAGCTGTCTGCAGAAAAAGAGAAAGAAAAAGGCAAACTTTTCCTAAATTTGTGCACTGCTGACGGAGGGTGCTGTGGAGTGAGAAGCAACATTTGAATGCAGGTTCCATCAAATACATTTGTAGAGCTATAGACTATACAACCTCTTCGGTTATGATTTTCTCACCAGTGAAGTAAGAATGATGGTTTATCTCTGGGAGTTATTTTAAGGATTGGAGCATCAAGAGACTGTCTGGACATAACCTATAACCTTACTGATTTTCTCCATATTCCAAATTTGCAATAATGACATGTCTTATGTCGGGAAGTAAAAAGACAAATTACAGAGGAACCCAGCCCCAGACCCCTGAGGTCATCGCAGGCCCTACCTGGATGCCTTGGACAACATCCTTAAAAAGTGGTGAGCGCTGGGTCCAGGTGCTCACGAGCTCCACAGCTTTGTCGAAGTTCTTCATGTATTCCCCATACATTTTAAGGAATGGGGCCAGCTTCTGCAGGATATCCCCAAGCCGGGGATTTGTGTCCCTGTGTGAGGGATAAGATCATGAGAAATGGCTTGGATGAGTAAGGGGCCTCACCAGGGGCCTCACAGCAGGACCAAGTTCCAGCTCCCCGTGATGCTGGGCAAATCGGTCACCCTCTCTGAGTCCTCTCCCCATGTCACGTGGGCTGGAAACTACCTAGAGGTAATTGAGAGGGCCATGGATGCAGCACAGAACCGTCGCTCAGAATCAGGCTTAGTCTCAGTGCACCACTCTGATGATGGGCCATGGTAGAAACCCTGATTACTCCTTTGCCATGAGTGAGGTTAGGGGCAAGGGGAATTGCCTCCTGGGAAAACACACTGCATAATGCTGACAATGGTTTGAAAGTAAGTTTCAAGACGTCTATAGGTTAATAGTCTTTGACCTTAGAACTGTTGGGGATTTATATATTTTTTAAAAGATTTATTTTATTTAGTTATGCATGTAAGAACTGGTGTATAGGCCAGAAGTGTGGGGAGGTGAGGGGTCAGGGGATTCACCAGAGACAGAGTGGACAGCAGATCAGGTGGATCTACTGAAATATACTGCGGAGCAGCAGGCGACACAGGAGAGGTCTGCTGTGCTATGTGGGTCAGCTCCCTGACTGAGGATCTGACTCCTGGGGCAGTGGCTGCCATAGCTTCATAGTGCTGATACTTAACCCCTGTACCACCAGGGAGGCCCCTGGTGGGGATTTATCTTAAGAAATAATTGAAAAGAAGGGGGAAGGGCAAACACACAGTCATCTGCTGCAGTGTTATTATGAAAGGATGCCCAGGATTGAACTCCAAGGGCCCCGCCTGTGAAGGCAATGGCAGGCGCTGGACTCCTGCACAAGTTATACTAGGAGATGCGTAGTGTGCATGTGCTGAGCCTCCCCAGGGCCCCAGGGTTCCTAGGAACCTGCTTTTAGCATGTGTAGGCTATGTCAGCCAGAAGGCCATTTGCCTGAACTTTAACCCAGTGGTCTTGGGGACATGGTATAACCTGCTCAGCAAGTGGAGTGAGTCCTTCTAAAAATTTGCAAATTGACTGGATCCCTCACAGAGCCTCACTGGGAAAGGGATGCCCCACCCCTCAGTGCCGTCCCTGACCTCCCCACTCTCCCTGGCCTAGCTACAACTGGGTGTTCTTGCAGACTCCTGATGTGATACTCCCAAGGTCACAGGAGAAACTCACTCTGGCTTAAGCCAGGCCAGTGAAGAGGGGCACGAGGCAGAGATCCCAAAATAAAATGCAGGAGCACTTACAACAAAGGGGAACATATGTAACATGGGGAATGGTAAATTGAGGGCCACACTGGGATGTTTAGTATTATGACTTGCAGTTAAACTCTCCCTCTGCTGAGGATGAACGGAAGTGGCAGAGGGACAGTCCACAAGGCAGTGGGAAGATCCAAGGGGTAAATCTCGGTTTTTGAAGCAAAGGTAGAGTGTATCCTGGGAGGGAAAATAAAGTTACTACCTCTGTTAATTTGCAAATGTCAAACTTCCTCTAAATCCCATAAAGCCTTGAATGGACATTAAAGTTCCTTTCACTTGCAATTGAAGAAGTTAAGGCTTGGAACCATCTTGTCAACAAGATGGCCCAAGACAAGGCAGGAAAGTAGCCCTGACACCATGAGATGGGACCTCTATGGACCTGCCTGGCTTGTAGGCATGTAAACCCCAGATGCAGAGACCATTTGGCAGGGAGGATTCAACCGAACTGCTGTGACAGAATCATGCTCCACAGCCACCAACACTATGGAGCCAACTGCCCCGCCCCCAGGAGGGGTCAGTCTCCCAGTTCCCCACGCCACGGGCCTTACTCACCACTCCTCCGTGATGCGTTTCTGCAGCTCAGGCAGGAGGAACTGCCCATGGAAGCGATAGATAGAGGAGATGTTAGAGAAGATGCCGGTGGTGACCTCTGGAGGGATCCCCGCTTCTGTCAGCCTAGTGCAGAAAACCTGTGTACAGAGGATCCCACATAATAGTCACTGAGCATACACCACTGTAGGGGGTTTATAGTGCCTCTGCTGCAGTGTGGGGGGTTCAGTGTAGGAGACACCACTGCTACCTCTTGTTTTCTTATTTCCTCAGACTGGCTCCAACAACCTTAAGGCCTTAAAAAAAGTTTAAATTGGCTAAGGACTGGGGTAAGGCAGGGAGTGTGCCTGGTGGGCAGTGACAGGCATTTCCTCCACCCACCTGTCATGGGAAATTCAGTTCCCATTTCTTTTCTTCAGATGTGAATCATAAACAGAAGCAACATCTGTCAAACCCTGGTTCCATCAGAGCCTTATCCCTATGCTCATACACCCCATGTTGCCACATGGAAGGGATGAACGCCCCTCTCCACATCTTGTCTGTTGAGGCAGAAGGTTGGTCAAAGTCCATTTATATGCCAGATAATGTGACTTCCAGGAAGAAAGGCCCCAAGATGACCAGACAGGACGTTGGTCTAAAGCCATAGTTCTGAAAACAAAAAGTGTGTTTCTGGAGATTTAAATTTACCTGAGCTCTAGTATTTAAACTATTCATAATACAACTGGAAGGCCTAGTCAATGCTAAGAGATAGGGTGATTGCCTCTGAAACTGCCCGCTAATGTTCTGGAAGTGGACATAGGTAGGATCTGGGTCATGTAGTACCTGGTCCAGCAGGTGCAGCCGCTTCACATAGGTCTCCTCAGTGTTCAGGAGCTCCTGGGCAATGTGGAGCAGCTTCTGTGGCTCAGAGTGCTACAGAGAAAGGAGACACAGCTCACCTGGGGAAGATGAATGTCAGGGAGGTAGGTCTGACAGGACTAGACTTTGTGCCAAGGAAGACCAGTGGACTGAGGGCCAAAGGATGCTGCTGGAATTGGGATGTGGGGCTCAGTTCTCACAAATGGGCTTTTCGGGAACCTTCTAGAAAAGTCACAATAGTTTCCACCAACCCTCTAAAAGGCTTCTGCAGCCCAAAGATAACTTTACCCTCTGGTGGTTAGCTATGGAAGAACTGTAAGAGTGACATTTAAATACGTTGCAGAGTGATGTCAGCAAGATGGCAGATTGGGAAGTGACATATCTTCCTTCCTCCACAGAAACATGGAGATAATAATATTGGGACCAGACCACCTCTGTGAGAACACTATAGAGACCACTTGAGAAGCAACGATCCCCAAACCATTGTAAAACCAAGGAGCGGTTCCAGTAAAGAGGGTAGCAAAATTGGCAGCATTAGAAACACCTTCGTTTTCTCCCCCTTACACCCACACCACAACACAACTGGAAGGGAATCCCCCATAATGGTGCGCTTCCCTCGGATGGAAACAAAAGAGTGAACTGTGCACCTAGCTTTCCACTTGTCTGCAGATTACTGAGGGACTGGTTTCAGTCTTGCCTAACTTGGACTGTTGTTTTGGCCAGTGCCAGAGTTTGAAAACAGAGCCAGAGCATGTTGATGTCATGCACACAGATGCTAGGGGAACAAGAGGTTAAAAAAGCTTTAATCTGGGGCCTCCCTGGTGGTGCAGTGGGTTAAGCAATGCACTATGAAGCAAACCGCAGCTACTGCAGCATGAATTCGATCCCTGCTGCCGGCCAGGGAGGGGACCCACATGGCACGGCAGACCTCTCCTGCTGTGTCCGCTGCTCCCCTCAGCAGTGTACTTTCATTGATCTGCCTGTTCTGCTCCCCACTCTGTCTCTGGTGAATCCTTTCACCCCCCACACCTCTGGCCTGTACCCCAGTGCTTGTATGCATAAATAAATAAATCTTTAAAAAAAATAAAAAATAAAAAAGCTTTAATCTTAGAACTACCAGCCAGAATGATGATGGCCTCACCCTGCACAAAGCTAACTTGCAAAAACTTTAAAGATGGATGTTTTTCAAGTGTCCAAACCCCAATTAAAAATTACAAAGAGGAGCCTCTCTGGTGGTGCAAGAGGTTGAGTCGCAGAGCTATGAAGCTGTCCACAGCCACTGCAGTACAAGGAGCAGTGAGCTCCTTGGGCAGGGAGCTGACCCACATGGCTCAGTAGATCTCTCCTGTCTTTCCTGCTGCTCCCCTCAGCAGTGTATTTCAGTAGATGTGTTCCCCACTCTGTCTCTGGTGAATCCTCTCACCTCCTGCACCTCTGTCCTGTACCCCAGTTCTTATATCATAAATAAATAAACCTTTCTTAAAAATTACAAAAAAAACAGGAAAAAAATGGAATCAAAGAAACAAAATCTCCAGAAACCAACTTAAAGAAACACAGTTACACAAGCTGTCATAAAAATGCTTAATGAGCAAGAAGAAAGAAGAGCAGAAGGAGAAGGACTTATGAGACACAACTAAATAGATCTATACACACATTATGTCTATAGCCCCAGAAGAGAAAAGAGAAAAAGATAAAGAGGTTATTTGAGGAAATAATGGCTGAAAACTTCCCAAATCTGAGAAAAGAAATAGACATAAAATTCAAGAAGTTCAAAGGATTCCAACTAGGATTTTTTTTTAAAGGTGAAATAGTTTGTTTTATTTTTTTAGATTTTATTTATTTATGCATACAAGAATTGGGGTACAGGCCAGAGTCATGGGGATGGTGAGAGGATTCACCAGAGACAGTGGGGAGCAGAACAGGCAGATCGAAAGAAACACACTGCTGAGGGGAGCAGCAGGCGAGGCAGGAGAGGTCTGCTGCGCCATGTGGGTCCCCTCCCTGGCCAGGGATTGAACTTGCGCTGCTGTGTGGCAGATGCTTTACAGTGTGGTGCTCAACCCACTGTGCCACCAGGGAGGCCCCTAGGATAATTTTTTTTAAAACCACACTGAGACCCATTATTTTTATTCTTTAAAAATGAATGGAATGAGGGGCCTCTGTGGTGGCGCAGTGGGTTAAGCAGTGCACTATGAAGCAAACCACAGCCACTGCAGCACGAGTTCAATCCCTGCTGCCGGTCAGGGTGGGGACCCACATGGCGCAGCAGACCTCTCCTGCTGTGCCCGCTGCTCCCCTCAGCAGTGTGCTTCCGTTGATCTGCCTGTTCTGCTCCCGCTCTGTTTGTGGTGAATCCTCTCACCCCCACCCCACATCTCTGGCCTGTACCCCAGTGCTTGTATACATAAATAAATAAATCTTAAAAAAAAAAAATGAATGAAATGAGCTCGGCTCTCTCTGCCCCTCCCAGGTACCATCTATCTGGGAGTCTTTATTCTCTCTTTTCTTTCCTAAATAAACTTTTCAAGACAAAAAAAAAATGGAATGATATATTTAAAGTGTAAAGGAAAAATCTGGTAAGAAATAATATCATATCTGGCAAAGCTATCCTTCAAAAATGAAAAAAAAATGAAGACTTTGAGAAGTTATAAGTCCCCTTTCAAAAAGATGAACAAATCATCACCAGTAGACTGTTTTATAAGAGATGCTAAAGTCAGTTATACAAGTTATGAAAAGACTGGAAATGGCAACATGTAGCTATAAAAATACAGTTCTCCAGTTAAGGTAAATGCTTGGGCAAGGACAATAATGTATATACCATTATGGTTTTGGATATCATTAAAATGACAAAAACATTTTAAAATTATAAATCTTCATTAATGAATACACAATATGTAAATACATGATAACATGAGAGGTGGAGTTATAAAGGTGAAGATTTTTGTTTTTATGAGACTAAAGTAAATTTTATGAGTTTAAAATTAAATTTCATAATGTTAAATGTTTTATGTAATTGCAATGGTAAGCACAAAGAAAATATCTCTAAGATATACACAAAAGGAAATGAGAAGAGAATGAAGGCATAGCAGAATAAATATAAATGAAACAAAAGGAAGGCAAAAGGGTGTGGAGAAAAAAGCTACAAGACAGAGAAAATCATAAATAAAATGGCAACAGTAAATTCTTCCTTATCAGTAATTACTTCAAATGTAAATGGAATAAACTCCTCAATCAAGAGATTGGAATGGCTGAACAGGCAAAAAGATAACAAAAACACCAACATCCAACTATATGCTAGCCATAAGAAACTCAACTTAGATTTCAAGACATATGTTGGCTGAAAGTGAGAGGATCGGAAAAGATATTTCATGCACTTGGTAACCAAAACAGAATGGGAATGGTCAAACTTATGCCAGACAAACTAGGCTTTAAATAAACTATTACAAGATACAAAAAAGAACATTATATAATGGTAAGAAGATTGATTCACCTAGAAGATACAATTATAAATATTTATGCCCCAAAGCTCAAAAGTCCCAAGTATGTGAAGCAAACATTGACAGAATTGAAAGGAGAAACAGACAACACAAAATAATAGTAGGAAACTTGAATATACCACATTCGTTACTGGCTAGGACATGCAGACAGAAGATCAATAAGAAAACTGAATTTGAGCATGTAAACCAAACAGACCAACAGACACAGACATTCCATCCAATGGCAAAACACATACTCTTGAGTGAGCAGGAAACATCCACCACAAGACAATATTAGGCCACAAGACAAGTATTAATAACTTCAAGAACACTGAAATCTTATAAAACATCGTTTAGAATAAAACTTGAACTCAAAACACTGGAAAATTCAGTGGGCCTCCCTGGTGGTGCAAGGGATTAAAGCATAGCACTATGAAGCTATCTGAAGCCACTGCAGCACGAGTTTGATCCCCAGCCAGGAAGGTGACCCACATGGCACAGCAGACCTCTCCTGTCTCACCTGCTGCTCCCCTCAGCAGTGGATTTCAGTAGCTCCACCTCTTCTGCTCCCCTCTCTGTCTCTGGTGAATCCCCTCATCACCCAATATCTCTGGCCTGTACCCCAGTTCTTGTATGCATAAATAAATCAATCTTAAAAAAAAACTGGAAAATTCAGATATGTGTAAATTTAACAACACATTCTTAAAACAAGAGTCAAAAATGCCACAGAGGAACTTAGAAAATATCTTGAGACAAAGGAACATGAAAATAAAGAATACCAAAACTGGTGGAGCCAGTTTTGCAACAAAAGTAATGCAGAGGGAAGTTTGTAGTTATAAATGTATATGTGAACAGAGAAAAAAATGATCTCAAATCAACCACCTCATTTTATACCTCAGGAAACTTGAACAAACCAAACCCAAAGCAGTCAGAAGGAAGGAAATAATAGAGATTCGAGATAAATGAAATAGAGCATAGACAAACAATGGAAAAAAATCAGCAAAAAACAATCTGCTTTTTTGTAAGTTCAGCAAGACTGACAAACTCTTAGCTGGATTTAGATTAAAAAAAAAGAAGAAGAAAACTCCAATGGCTAAAGTCAAAAATGAAAGAGGGAATATTATAGCCAATGCACATAAACAAAAAGTATCATAAGAGACTATTGTGAACAATTGTATGCCAGGGGTCTCCCTGGTGGCACAAGGGGTTAAGCACGCCACTATGAAGCATCCACAGTCACTGCAATATGCGTTTGATCCCCGGCCAGGGAGGGGACCCACATGGCACAGCAGACCTCTCCTGCCTTACCTGCTGCTCCCCTCAGCAGTGCATTTCAGTAGATCTTCCTGTTCTGTTCCCACTCTGTCTCTAGTGAATCCTCTCATGCCCCACACCTCTGGCCTATGCCTCAGTTCTTGTATGCATAAATAAATAAATCTTAAAAACAAAAAACAATTGTTTGCCAGCAAACCTAGAAGAAATGGATAAATTCCTGCCAACCCAGAACATACCGTGACAGGATCACAAAGAATCTGAACATCTGAACTGACCAATAAGAAATAAAGAGACTGAAAAAGCAACAAAAAAAATTCCCAAAAAAGAATAGTCCAGAACCATATAGTTTCACTGGGAAATAAATTTCAATCTTTCTCAAATTTGTCCCAAAAATCAAAAAGGAGAGAACACCTCCAATTTCATTCTATGAGGCCATCGTTACCTCGATACCAAAGTCAAACAGACACTACAAAAAATGAAAATGATAGACCAATATTCCTGATGATGAATGGTGCAAAAACCCTTAGCAACATACTAGCAAACCAAATCAGTAGCATATTAAAGGATTAAAATCCATTAAGTAGGGTTTATCCCTAGAATGCAAGAATGGTTAACATGTGAAAATCACCAAATTAGCAGGACGAAGGGGGAGGAAAACCACAGCCATCTCATTTGATGCAGAAAAATCATTTGATAAAATTCCACATCCAGCAGTTGCAAGCTCAGTGCCTGGGATGAGGGTGGCCTACCTTTGTTGGGTCCACGTCGGCCTTCAGGGGGTTGTTCTCTAGGTCGGGCTCCTCGATGCTGCCCTCACCCACGTCACTGTCAGGTTGCAGCCCCAGGACTGTGGGTCCTGGGCCCACCTCATTGCCCTCCTCACAGGGGAAGTGCTCATCAGTCATGCTGCAGGGCGGGCTGTCAATCCCACTATCCCGATTAGGGATCTTAATGTCACCGCTTGGCTCCCCTGTGGGGTCTGTGTCCCGGGTGCCATCCCCCATAGCAGCTCTGCTGTCAGGGCTCCTGGTGGCTGTGTCTTCATGGTGTCCTCCAGGCCCAATGTGGAGCACTCGGAGCTTCTCCAGATCTGCATTGGGAAGTCCCAGGGAGGCACTGCCAGCCCCCTCCAGGGTAGCAATGGGACTTGGGGGTGTTGAAGACCCCCTGTCTGGCTCCATTTTCAGTTTACCAAACTCCCTGAGAGGCTGTCCAGAGGCTTCCTGTCAGAGAAAAATTGAGCACAGTCAACACCAACCAGGCTGTCAGACAGCCCCAGGTATAGCCCCTAGATACAGAACATCAACATAGGGGAAGCCCGAGACTATGTGGCAGTGAGCACCCCATTAGTTTCAGCTGGGTCCCACATAAACAGGTTTTGGGGAGAACGACAAATGAAAGGTATTTTATTTTAAAAGTAAATTCTTCTACAAGGAAGGAAGGAGGGAATGGGAAAAGGGAAAGGAGGAAGGAGTGGAGGAAGGGGAAATCAATGAATTGAAAATATATGTGCAAAATAATAGCACAAACATGTGAGCCTAGTGGCTTCTGTCTGTAAGTGCTTTTCATCCTCTGATTAGGCTCTGAGGTAAGGCAGGTGCCCATCAGGAACCCTTTATGTCATTACCCCTATTCTGTCTCTGCCCTCCTTCTTCCCCCACACCCTCACATCCTATTTCTCCTGGAGCCCCTCACTGAGAAAAGTCAGTATAATTCTAGGTGACAGAGGACAGGAGGGTGTCTCTGAGGAGGGTCAAAGTTGAGGCTGACACTCCCAAATCTACCTATGGACCCAGAGTGAAAATGCAGGCCAGGAGCCACATGACAAATCCCCAAGAGAAAGGCCGGTACCTGAGGTGGTGGGTGCCAGGTCCTGATGTGTTTCCCAGGTCTGCGCAGAGTTTGCAAAAAATCTCTTTCTTGCTCTGTAAGTTTGAAGGGAGAAGGTCAGGAAGCTCTGAAAACACAGGTTGGGGAGTGAACCATCTCTGCGAGGGCACAGCAGCAGCCAGGGCTCAGGTGGGCCTACTAAGAGAAGTTAGAGAAGCAGGTCCTGGAAAGCTTAGGAGGCTGCAGGGATACAGCACCTTCTTCTTGGCCCCCAGTACTGGGTGCCCGTAGCAGTGCTCCCATTTGCAGTATCAGAGCCTGGCAGCAAACTTGGGGCCAGCTCTAAGCCTGTCTCCAGCCACACGGCTCCTAGCCAGGGAGGAAAATCCCCTCACTGTGTAGGCACAGTGCACATCCCTCCTTCCCATAATCCTCCCAGCACCCCTACATTCACACTACACTCAGCTGTTCACACACACACACACAGGCCCTCATGCCCCTGGACTCAGCGCTGTGGGAGAGGAGCATAAGAGCCTCCCGTGCTCAGGGTGGGGCTGGCAACTCAGTGGGCACCAGCCCACGTGCAACAGTCTCCTGACTTCTCCTCTCGTGGCCATGGTATACTGAAAGAGCCTTTCTTCAATCAGCATCGAAATCAGCGTAGGGCATATTTCTCAAGGGCCATTGCCACATTCTTAACAAGTTTAATGGGGAGAAATATTAAGATTTCTAAACAGAAAATACGTGCTTTGCTGCATTCTTCTCATAACACAAAAGATAAACTCAAACGTTTCCATAAATCAGACATGACACAATGATTAAAATATGTCTGCTGGAATGTGGTCCATGGACTCAGCTTGATGTCAAATGAAGCCATCTGGTTCCAGGTGGACCCTACTGAGAACCAAACTCAGAGACTTCTGCTTCTGGTCAAGATGGAGTAAAGGATGTTCTCACCTAAATCAACCAAATGTAGGATAAAATGCAGAATAACAGCTTGAGAAATGAGAGGCACCTACACCTGGCAGGAAAGTGATAGCTGTGAGGTGGAGTCAGTCTTCTGATGCCTAGCTACCTGCTGAGGCCGGAACTCCAGGCCAAGTCCCTGGACCCTCAGTGAAAAGATATGGCTGAGAGTCAGGAAGACAAGAGGAGAGCCTGCACAGAGAGGAGAAATAGAAAGCAGAGAGGCCTGAAGACCACTGCATAGGCTTGAGGGGGAAACAGACTGGAGAAGCAGCTGACTGAAGGGGTCAGAGGAATATCCCCTGAATGTGCCTATCCCACCAACCCAACTGGAAACCCCAAGATTTATGGGCATAAAGTTCTCAGAAGGGTCTCAGTGTAGAGTAGTAAACCCCACAGTGAGCTCTGCTTAGGTCCCACCTAACAAATAATGATACATCCTAACAGGGCATCAACTTATAAACAATTAGACTTCACCCCTGAATAAACCTCAAGAACAGTTCTAGGAACACAAATATATCCAATAACCTCAAGGGGAGAACCACAGTGTCTAGTATCTAATGAGGCACACAGTGGGTGTGGATGCATAACCACAGCCAGGAGGAAACGCCAGAGATTGAAACGGACCATGGCAGACACCCCAAGAGGCAGCTGCAATGCCTGTGTGTAGTTATGTCCCAAGGTCAGTGGGAACTCAGAGACATAAAGAGAAGCACATCAATTTGTAATGTGAGACCTACAAAGTGCAAGAACAAGATACACTGGAAGACACGAATGGCAGATTAAACATTGTAAACTTGGAGAGATACTCCAAAATGAGAGACAGAGGGAGGAGGAGGAGAAGGAAGAGAAAGAACATCAGTCAGATGTAGGCAACTCCAAGCAGTATGATATTCAGGATCATGGTCTCTATGTGCATCACGGGAATCCCAAAGACAGGGTTGGCAGGAAAAATTTTTGAGGAAATAGTAATTTTTCCAGTTTTGATGAAAACTATAAACCCACAGATCAAAGAAGTTCAATAAAAATCAAGCACAAGAAACATTTGCTAATTGAAACACTCCAGGTTTAGATGGCTGCTCTGGTGAATTGTACCATGCACTTAAGAAAGAAATGATATCAATTCTACACCAAACTTTCCAGAGCGTTGAAGTAGGGAAGAGAGAGAGAGAGAGAGAGAGAGAGCTCAACAGCATGAAAGTATGTAGAAATAATTATGCCAAGTGAATGGTGACAGAACACCCTATTGTTTTTCCATTTGCACAGAATTCTAGGAAATAACACTACAGCCATGACATTTTATATCTTCCCAAGACTTTTTGTGCAAGGGCAGCTGAACCAGAAGGAGGAGGCTCACCTTGTAGCCTTGCATCAGTGAACACCAGTGTTGGGGGTTGAATTTTGTGTGTGTAGGTCCTAACCTCAGAGCTCAGAATGTGCCCACGTTCCAAGGAGGCTGGCAGTAGCCTCAATGCAATAGGACCGGAGTCCCTATAACAAGGGGAAACACGCACACAGACACATGCAAGGAGACAGCTGTGTGAAGGTGACTGAGGGACCGAGCTGACTCGTCCTCACTGCCTCAGGGGAACCAACTCCAACCACACAGTGATCATGGATTTCAGCTCCAGAATTGTGAAAAACCCTGGTGTTAAGCTGCCTGCACCTGCTTCAGTGTTTTATTGCAGCAGCATGAAAAACTAATATAACTTGTTTCTAACTCACTAAAAATAAAATAACTGCTTTCTAAAACCACAACCCCTGACCATGAGTCCAGCCTCCAATAGGGGTGTATCACCATTTAGCACTGAGGGCTCAGAAAAGGAACACACATGTGTGTGCACACACGTGTCTGCACTCACATGCACATGTCCATATATGTATACATAGATACACATGAATGTGTGCATATGGACACCTGCATACCTATTCCATGCCCCATGATTTGTGTGTGCACATGCATACACCTGTGTGCACATGCAGACATATATATATATAAATGCGCACATGTGATTAAACACACCATTGTACAGATGCCATGTGGAGCCCTCTCATATGCTTGCTGACCATCACTGTGGCGGGTGATGGTCCATGTTTCCAATAAGTGCACTGAGGCTAACCCTGAAGGGAACCAGCACTGGGAGCTGGACCCTCAGACCTGTTGCCCTAAAGGCCCTGGGCTTGAATTCTGGTTCACTCCGACACAGCCATGATTGGGGACCTGTCACCACATGATCCTGAGGAGTTGTTGTTGGGCCTCTCTACTCTGTCTCTCTCAGCTCTCCATTTAGAAGTCAGAGATGCCAGAGTTAAATGAGGTCGGCTCCACCCAACCCCAGGTGAGCCTTCCCAAGATGAACTGACCCCAGGTGAGTAGACCTCAGATGATCAAAACATAGGAGAACAAATTCTAGCCGAATAGACCACAGGTTAGCTGCTGCCCCCAAAAGAGCTGTGTCTGCTGTAGGATTCAGTCAAGGCCTGAGGCCCCTGATACTTAATGCCCAAGGTTGCCACCACCCAGCATTAAAGTCCCCCCAATGGGCCTGAGGGATATGCAGGAACCACAGAAATTTGGTCAAGGTCATCATGGGCCACTTACATGAGTCTGTCCAGAGCAGCCAGAACTTCAGATAGGCCTCAAGTTAGCCTGCTATCCAGCTGCTCCTGCCTCTGGATGTCCCTTCCTCAAGAGCAGCTCAAGAGCCCCCCTTAAACCTCCATCTCATTGTCTCTCTTGCCTACCATTACCTGGCTCCCTGGTGGCCCCTAGTGGGCAGGGGACTGTAGCTGTCATGTCACTGACATAACTTAGTGGCTTCAGCACATGGAGCCCAGTTGACTCACAACAATACAAAATGGATGAAACTTGAGGCTGAAGAAACGAAAACCAATGACAAAAGGATTCAGCCAATATGAGGTCCCTAGAATGGTCAAACTCATAGAGGCAGAAAGTAGAAGGGTGGGAGCCAGGGGCTGGGGGAGAGGGAGTTAGTATTTAATGGGGACAGTGGTTCAGCATGGGAAGATGAGAAGGTTCTGGAGATGGATAGTGGTGATAGCTGCACAACAGTGCGAATGTACTTTATACCATCAAACTGCATGGAGAGGTGGTTAAGATGGTAACTTTCAGGCTCTCACTCCTCCCCCTTCAACAGGCACCCTATCTCCTCATTCGGCACCAGCCTTGTCTCTGAGAAATGATGGTGAGATCGTAGTGCGTGTATCGGACACCTGGCTGCTCTGAACTCTGCCAGACTAGGTGCTGTAATCATCAGTGACCCCCACATTGACCTATGTACTCTGGATGGTTCTGCTCATGATGAGCTTGGTGATCCATCTCCATCTTCAGGAGCAAGAGCCACCAACATCAAAGGGGTGAATCTGGGGCTGAAAATATGGAGACACTGGAGCCCTCACTGCTTGTACACGCTGGGGCTCGAGGGAGGAGCACTAAGGGTCCTCATCTCTCCCCCCTGCTGTGGCTCCTGTGGTGATGTGAGGTGAACTGTGAAAAGCATGGTAATCCCTCAAGACTATCATCTCCCAGCCAAGGTCGTTAACCACAACGTTGGCATCTTGAGGACCCTGGACAAATTCAAGCTGTTACTACCACTCAGGAAATCAGGGACACCCCTCTGGGAGCTGTGGAGCTGGGACTGAGGAGCTGCCTGGAACCCGGCACTTCCCAGGCCTGAGCTGAACAGAAGGCTCACTCAGGCCTCTGCCTCTCCACCCCAGTGTGGTCATGGATCTGGTACACACTGAGGACAGCTGCACAGGTTGGCCCTTGGGCTTAACAGGAACATCTACTCCTTCATTTTTCTCCAATTCTGTGCTGAGTCAGCCCCACCCCAACCAGCACCACATCAAGCTCATTTCCTGAATGACAATGAATTTGGCTACAGTAACAGTGGGGTGAGAAGGGGGAGAGCCCCTGACCACCAACCCCACAAGGAGGAAGAGAGGAGCCCTGATGCTGGGGAGTTGACCTTCCCCAGATCTACCCGACTCTGGATCCCCTGATGAGGTTTCATCCTAGACCCCCTGGAGGGCACAGGGTTTAGGGCGCCTACCTTGTTAGTCCACTATACCCAACTAAAAGAAAGAAAGATGGTAAGTTTATTATAAGGATTTTACCATAATTTTAGAAAGCTTTAAAAAAGAAAGCATTTCAAAAATGTCAGAAGTTCTATGAATTAGCACCAACGTGACAAAGATTCACAAACACGTAAGGCTCACTCCCTGCCAGCACCCCAGTAACCCTGAGTCTTGACACACACGTCCTCTTTTCTCAAACACGAACCCGGAAGCCCCAGTGCTTGAGCACAGTTATTGCAAGGCCCCCGCCCCCACCCCAGCATGCACTGCCTGTAAACCTCTCACCGCTGCCTCCTTCTCTGGAGCCCAGGCCATGGTGAGGGAGGCCCCAGAGACCCAGGGGTGGGCAGACTATGTCCCACGCTACAGGCGGCTGTGGTCACAGCCTCTCATCTGGGTCCTGAGAGTTCCCCCATGGTGGGGGAGGGGGAGAGGAGCTCTGGGGAATTAGGTTCAGAGATACCTCAACGGTGAGCACAGAGTCTTGTGCCATCCCAGTTGATTGCAGTCTGAGATGCTGACACCTTCCTAGTGGCACACCCCGAGGAGAAGGAAGGATGGAGTTCCTGCCCACCTGGGAAGCCCTGCCAGCTGTGGTCAGATGCAAGCCCTGCCTGGCCCTTTCCTCCTCTGGCCCAGTGATCCCCACGGTCTCTCCATGTGACAGTCCCCATGGATTGAGGCACAGGCACCTCCTGCAGTGTAACACATAGACCCACACTCTATGTTTAGCATGATGATTTTTGCCACTTATTGGCAGGACATCCGAGGATAAGCTCACTTCCTGGAGCCTTAGTTTCCCTGTCTTTGCAACACTGCTGCAAAGGTCCCTGAAGTCTGGGTGCACTCACCCTGTACCCCAAACATAGCCAAAACATTTCGTTAAGCTGATGGGCTATAGCCAGCACTCCCGCTTAAAGCCCCCAGGCCCCTGTCACTAGTCCAACTCAGCTACAGTAGGACTTGTGAAATCAGAGGATCAGCACAGCATAATGATTTTTGCCCAAAGCTAGATCAACAGCAATTCCCAGATAGCAAGCCGAGGAATGCACAGTCTGGCACCAGGAACTGTGACTAGGTCGGGTGTGCTGCAGGCAAGGCTGGGTTTGCCTGGGAATGGCCACCGTGCTGTTTCTATTTGATCTTTTATAATTAACTTAATATTTTCTTTCACTTCCTCCATTTATTTTCTATTTTTAAATGCTCTATATTTACCCATTTCACTCCTATTTTCTATTTTGTTTCAATTTTTATTCCACTTTTACCTAGAAGGAGTACAAATATAAACCCTGGTTGCTCACTGTCCATTGACATATACTGACAACAAGTATAAAAAGAAATTCACAACCTTTGGAATAAAAACTAAACCTCCCTGCACAGGTAGCTAGATGTACGATAAGGCAAGAAGATGCTCAGGAAGGACACTACAAATTTCTTAGAGCTTGGCTATAGTTTTGAAGTTTTTCATACTAGCCGTGGGAAGAAACCAGTTTAATCCTGCAGCTTCCTGGGTCCCCAGACCCACGCTTGGGGCAGGGGAAAGGGGCCCCTCATCTATCCTGACCTCCTCCCATGGGCACCATTCATTCACTACATAATTCTCTCTACTTTTGCTGATGTTTGAGATTTTTTCATTTTAAAAAAGTGATGAACCAAAGCAAGAAAGCATCTTTCACCAATCTTAACCGAAACTCCTAGTACAGTTGTCCTCCAAACTCTTCCTATAGCCAGGTATCACTCTAGGGAGTCCCCTTTCTGGGAACAGCATGGCACCAGCTGCTGAGCTGCCCACTCCCTGAACTGGACAGACCTTTCCAGTCCATAATGGCCCCTAGAACACATCCTCCTTCACATGATCTTGGCCTGGCTCATAGCCAGACTAGCTGAGAATGTCTGGTGATTAGTGAAGGGATGGATTTGAATTAGTATCTCAAGTCTTTCCTAACTTTCTAGAACATAGTTTTACATAAATATACAAAAACATGCTTTGCTGAGAACAAATGCTTAAAATATAAGATACAGGGCCTCCCTGGTGGCGCAATGGGTGAAGCAAACTGCAGCCACTGCTGCCCGCCAGGAAGGGGACCCACATGGCACAGCAGACCTCTCCTGCCTCACCCGCTGCTGCCCTCAGCTGTGTGTTTCAGTCAGTCTTCCTGTTCTGTTGCCCACTCTGTCTCTGGTGAATCCTCTCATCTCCCATGACTCTGACCTGTACCCCAGCTCTTGTATGCATAAATAAATAAGTCTTTAAAAAATATATATATGAGATATAAGTCAAGATTACACAAAGTCAAACCCCACCTCTTATTGACAATCATTAGGTGCTTATCAGCTGCCCCATGCATCTTCTCCAAATGCCCATGATCCTGTCAGATTATCACAGTGAAAAGGGGATCCCGAGGGTACATTTACCCTCCCACAGTCATATACCATACTCACAAAAGCTTCATCTCTTGGGCCTGATGGGCTCCATGTAGGCCCGCTGAAGCTCCCGGAGCTGACATGGAAGGTAAGTCACAATCAACCTCACTGAAGACCTAAGTGACCAGTCATCACCACCACTCATGGTAGTTCAACGCCTCTGACAGAGAGAACAGCGTCCCACAGAGAGGGAATAGTATCCTGGGCAGCGGGAACACCATCTCAGAGGGCAGAGCATCTCAGAGCGAACAGCACTTCAGAAGAAACAACCTCAGCCAGAAAAAACAGCATCTCAGACAGAGGGAACAATACTTCAATCAAAGGGGACAAAACCTTAGAGGAAATAGCATCTTTTACAGAGGGAACGACATCACAGAAAGCAGGAACAGTATCTCTTGCTGAAGGAATTTCATTTCAGGCAGATAGAACAGCATCTCAAATAGAAGGATGCAAAGGTAAATGGTGAGTCAAGCCATGTGAGGCGTTGGCAGAGTGCCCAGGTGGATGAAGAGAGATTGGTGTGGAGACCAGTGGTTAGAGCCAAGGTGGATCTCACAGTTATGACAACCGTGGATGGCAGTGACACCCCATTCAAGTCTGAATGCCACGTCCACCCCACACTCTGACCAGCCTGAGGTTAAGCTTTGACTCCCACACTCATCCTTTTACTGTGGAGCACCAGTTTCCTCATCTGTCTGTGGGGGTCATCAGAGCCCACCTGAGGCACGTGGAGAGGATACTGTGAGGCAGGTGCTTCTGGCACTGGGGCAGGGACTCCTTCTAGGTCACTGTTGTGATCCAGGGACCAGCTCTGGGCTCCCAAAGTCACAAGCAGCCAAGACACACCCATCTTCCAGGGCCTTCCATCAGCTCTCCTCTCCTCTTACCTCAACAACCAACAGTGATCAGGCCTCTGCATATGTGGAACCCGGGGCCACTATCCATTAGGAGGTGCAGGTTTTTGAGAGAAAAACAGGCATGAGCCTCAAGGAGAGGAACTGGGGCCTCTGGCCTCCAGCAAGAGCCCAGCAGGGAACAAACCACTTCCTCCACCTCTGCCACTGAGTCCATTGGGCCTCTAGGGTTTCTGACCCAGAGAGTTGTAGGGCCAGTACGTTTGGGCTTGAGCCCAGCTGGACCTCTATTCATCTGTAAGAATGGCCAAGGGAGTCCCCACAAAGGCCATGGTCACTTTCAGGGCCCTAGCACCACGCAACCCTATTTCACAGACAGGAAATGGGGAGGGGGCCATCCAGGCACGCAAGAGGACAGAAGAAGTTCTAACGTGTTGTCTCTCCTTCCTAGTGGTACCTAGTAGATGGACCTTTCTGTCAGAATGTGACTGCAGATTGCAGAGGAACCTCTACAACCACATCAGGTGGGAGGCCTAGCTCCCAGGGAGTGTGTCTGGGACCACCCATCCCTCCACTACCTAAGCTAAAGAAGAGTGCATTTTCCCAGGCTGTGAGGGCAAGAGCTGGGGCTGGCCAGGCAGGTATGCCAGCCACAGGGCTCACCTTAAGCTGGGCCAGCTCAGCCCCACCTCCAAGGCGTAGGTTCACATTTGCCAGAGCCTGACCAACCCGACACTCTCTCCTGCATCTCCAGGATTGACCAGGATTCTGCACTTGCCATCTAAAGCCTACAATCATTGACTTTTAGACAATGCACACGAGACACAGGAAGACAAAGCGAACAAACAAGATGTCACTAGGCGCCACCACACAGCTTCCTGCCTTGAAGACGTCCATCCCCGAAGGCTGTTGCTTACTGTCCCCCAAGAGAGCCCCTAAAAGGACCGGTGCAGGTTCTCGGGGTGGCAAAGACCCTGAAACTGCTACACTCACCTGCCTGTGCTTCTTCAGGTTGAAATCAAGCAGCAAATACAGAACTTCCTTTCACTGGTTTTGCAATGCGGGTCACAGATCACGTAGACAAGCACATTTGCATTTCCGCATTGTCATACTCAGCCACTGATTCTCTTGCTGCCTCCTCTGCAGCATGGTGGGACCGATAGTAAAAACACACCCCAAACACTTTGGAACACTGCCCCATGGTGGTTTAAAGTTTAACAGGCTGCTTGATACCACTGAGTAGTTCTGGGCATACGGCCACAGCTGTCCTGATATCCCCTTGGTGGGCTTTTCTGAGCAGACCTGTGGGTGTATGCACCTCAAACCCTCAGGGAGAGTATCCAGCAGGATCTGGCAGGACTGAGCAAGGGGCCTACCTTAGACTGCACAGCTAATAGGCCCAAATGAGTCTCTGTGAGCCCCAATTCCTCCTCCATAAACTAGAGAGAATATGAGATGCATGTTTTTGTGAAAAGAGTGCCTGGCCCATGGCAAGTAGCCAACCGGATGTTTCCAGCATAGCTGTGAAGAACAACACCTGCCACCATCCTCCCCACCCCCATCACTCAACCAGGCAGCAGGACCCCATCTGGAGCCAGAGGCCCAAGCCCCAGTTTACACAAATGGCCTAAGATGTCTGAGATGAACTCTGGCAGTATAGAAGCTGGAGGCCAGGTGACTAAGAGGTGAAAGGTAATGGACAAAAAGTAGAGTGGGATAGGGAATAAGGTTCAAAGAAGAACTGGAGTTGAGAATCCTCTCATCCTAAGAAAGTGTCCCCATGGGCAGTGACACTGGCCAAGAAAAAATGCTTGTGACAGTCAGCCGCCAGGATGACCTGAGTGTAGGTTAGCTCCTGGTGTCCGCCCTGTGCAGCCATGCCAATTTGAAGCAGGCTGACCACTAAGCATAGGCAATAGACACTGTGGAAATGACCAGGGTGACTTCTGAAGTCAGACTGACATTGTGGTTTCTGCCTTCCTCTCCCTGGTCGCTCTGAAATGAAGGCGGTGGGTGGAGTTGGGGTGGTGGCATGTGGTGAGGGCACGGAGCAATGCTGATGAGATCCCCATGTGGGGGAGCTGAGGATCCAGCTGATAGCTGACACCAGCCTGCCAAAGGGGGTCACCTTGGAGTGGATCTGGCCCCAGGCAAGTCTTCAGGTGAAAAGGTAGCCCAGGCCAACACGTGAGTGCAGACTCGGGAGATCCCAGAGCCCAGCTGCATCCAAACTCCTGACCCACAAAACTAACAGGGTTGATAGTGTTTACTATTGTTTTAGGACACTGGTTTTGGGTGTTTTGTTTTGTAACGACAGAGAGCTGGCCTAATACGGTCATCAGGGAAAAGGGCAAGGGGTGTCAGCCCACTGTGGAAAGGAGTCCACAGAAGATCTATGGCACACATTCTTGGTTTTCAATCCAATTTTTTCATTACTCACCCAACAGTCCCAACTGGACCCTCAGCCCTGAAGGTCCCCTGGTGACACAGGGGAAAGGCCATTCTGTGCCTTTATCTCTCCATGACCCCGAATAGCTTCAGGGGTCAGAGGCTCTTCAGGGAAAGCCACCTGGTTCACTGCCAATCATTCCTGCCCATCCTCTGGGGGTCACTCCTAGGGACTGTTGTGATAAGGGTCCCATCAAGGCCCCTCTTCTACATCAGGGATCCCAGCTCCACCCACTGGAAGAGCCGACAATGACCTGGGAGCATCCCATCGGTGGGAAGCAGAGAAACCCTGAAAGTTGGAGACCTAAAAGGAGAGACCTGACCAGCTGAGAGAAACCAGACCAGGGACACTAAAACAGGCAGAGCCCACAACCTCACAGTGCTCAGCCCCCACAGAGGGGGTGGGGCAATTTCTGGGGAACCACTCAACCAGGAAGACCCGCACAAAGGATGTTGCAAAGAAGGAAGAAGCGGTTGGAGTTCATAGAGTCTCTCCAGAAACTGCGTCTGTGTCTCCACCACCACCCTGAATGCCCTGGGTCAGTGTTCATTCTGCAGGCCCTTGGGTGCCGGCATGTAGGCACAGAGGTCGTCAGCATAACGTGCTGACTCAACCCCCTCCTGGATGCCAGGTACCACATGGGCACTTTGGCATTATCGGTCTAAAGCTTGCAAGAAATCCCTGCATTTGGCATGTTATCCACATTATACAATGAAGGACAGAGGGCCAACAGGTGAGTAAACTTGTCCCCAATCTTACAACTAGCAAATGGGAGAGTGAGAGCCTAAGCCAGGTCTGGGTGTAGGGTGAGCTCTGGAGACTGTAGGGGTGGCACGGCATTGGGGTGGTAGAGGCTGGAATCCAGGCAGTTGTGCCAGTGCAAGGTGCAAGGCTGCATGTGAAGGAGTGCAACCGTGTGCACGCCTGTGAGTGTGGGGGCTCCATGCACAAGTGTAACACAGTAAGGACACCCTGACAGATGGATGAAGAAAGTGTGGCCTGTAAGTAAATGTGGACAGGGATCAAAAGGAGGTCAACACTTCTCACCATACACAAAAACACATTCCAGACCTATGAAAGAACAAATATGAGAAGCAAGGACATCTGAAAATATGTGTAATAAATATGTAGAAAGGCCTATGTAAGAGAAGAATTTTTAAAGCATATCTAGGAGAGGGATTTAAGTATTTGGAATGAAAATTTAGGAAAAAACAAATACAAAGGGAAAAAGTTGTCCTGGGAGCGTGCCTACAGCGCCCTGGCCATATCTTGAAAAGGAGATTGCCCTGGGAGGGAGTCCTGGGGAGGGTGAGGAACTCTGGAAGGAGTAGGTCACTGAGGACAGAGGAACAGGTTTACAATTTCTTGGGGCCACTGAGTGGCCTAACTTTTAAAGGCCCCAGGGATATTGACTGGTAGGAGGGGAGCAAGTCTGACAGAGGTCAGGCCAGATCCCGAGGACTCCTGGGCACACATGGGTGTGTGTCTTTAGGTGCTTTGGTTTCTAAATTGCATATATTTTTGAGTAGGAATGTTGCACGAGGTATGTAAATTCCAAAGGTGCGGAGAAGAGCATGATGGGTTTACCCTCCCCCCATCCCACGCCAGGTACCTCTCATGTCCCCTCCCATCCACTCCTGGAATGACCACACATTTGGCAGGGCACAACCCCCAACCTTGACCCTCTGTCATTCTCTTCTGATGACACATGCTGGTGAGTGAGGAGAGAAGGTGGTAGCGAGGGGGCAGGGACTGGGCCTTATGACCTGGGGTCTTAGCCAAAACACCTGAGGGATTGGTCAGGAAGATCCTGAGTAAGGGAAGGCTCCAGGAGGACCCTCCAGAAAACAAAGGGCAGATTCGTTCTGTGTGTGACCCCCTGACCCTGACCTCACCCAATACAACCTTGATCCAAACTTGACCAGCAGCCACTCTCAGACCTCCCTCAGTCACCTGAAGATAGACATATCCCAAAGGATCTCCAAACCTACATCCCTAGATTACCACAAAAAAGGTAGTTTTGCACTTGAAGGCCACATTGAGCATTATTACAGTATTTGTCCAAACCTGCGTTTTCTGATGGTGCATAACATAGAACTTCCAGATCCCAGTTTAACATGAGTGTTGATTCGGGCCCTGCTACCAGGCCAGCTGCCTGCTTCCTGAGGCTGTGTCACCGCCATGCTGGCCAGGGTCTGCTGCTCCTGCAGGTGCACACTGCAGTTATAAAAAAAAGCCCAAAACTTCCCAAGTGGAAACACTATTTGGCCCAGGTGGTCAGATTTAGCAAAAAATAAATAAATAGATAGATAGACAGATAGATAAATAAATAAATAAAGGTTGCCCAGTTAAATCAAATTTTTAGGGGTAAAAAGTAATAATTTTTTTTGCAATAATAGTTGAGTTCAATAGTTCAATAAAATAGTTGAGACCTATTTATGTTAAGAAATTATTCATGACTCATCTGAAATCCTAACTTAACTGGTTTCCTGTGTTTTATTATGTCAATAGCCCAGAGCTAACCAGCCATATGGGCCCAAGCTGCCACCACATGCACCTGTTCCAGATGGGGCATTTAGGTGACCTACTGCTTGACACAAGCCCCTGGCCAGTGCTGGTCATGGTGAGTCATTCTGTTAATTCCTCTCTAGGTCTCGATGGTCACTTTTTCTCTCTACCAGTGGTTAAAATTGAAGTGACAAGCACACTGGACATCTCAGCATGCAGGACCTACATTCTAGAAAAGTATCTCAAGGACTTTCAATATACCTACGACCCAGATCATTTGTGAGGTGTTAATCTCAAATGGCATCACTGTTTTTGCAAGTCCTTTCAGGAACTCTCTCCACACTCACTTTCTCAGCTCTCTGGGTCTCTACATCCAGAGTCACAGGTGTATAGCGGACAGCAAAGCGAGAACTGCATCCACTGTCCACCACTTTGCAAAAGGATGCAATGCTAGCACAACCCACAGCAATCATTTTAACACTCTTTGCCAGAAATTAGTATTTTTTCCATTTTTATATTATTTATTTATTTATTTATTTATTTATTTATATTTTACATCTTGTTCATTTTTGTACAATGTTTACTCTCTCCTCTCAGGCGTAGGCTCCAAAGAATTCCCACCACCAATTCGCCCATGCACCATCACTGCAGTCCCTCGTGCTCTGCCCCTCTCTGTTTTTATCCCTCCTGCCCTGAAAAATGTCTCTGATTTATAGTTGCCTGTTAACTTGGGGTTTTTAAAAATCTGTACCCCTCCAGAAAAAACACCATTCAGCAGGTCCCCAGAATAGGGCCATAGCCCTCCCCAGTATCTCCATGGTGTCTCCATTTGACCTTCGTGATACTAGACTGTCATTGGCATGTGGAGGGCCGTTCTTTCCAAAGCGCTCATGTCATGAAGAGTTTTGTTCCCATAGCTCTACACCATGTTACCCAGGAGGCACTGATACCCAACCACACCAGCTGGGAGTCCCCTCAAGCTCCCTGCTCGCCCACCACCAGCACCGCACAGTACAAAACCTTTCTACCAGGCCAGGCAGGACTGAGTGAATGACCTGTGAAGGGGTCCTAAGTAAAGGGGAAACTACTATTGTTCCAGACCTTTCTTAATATTTGTCACGATATTGATAACTTGTCACTGGTGACTGCAAATATAGAGAGAGATGAAAACTAGTAATGCCAACCCTTATTTAACATATTAGCCCATTAGAAACTTTGAGAATTAAAGTGTTTTATTTCTTTGTAAATAAGCAAGAGAATCTAATTCTCCCTCTCTCTCTCTCTTTACTTTTACTTTTCTTTAGAATTCTGGGCATACATACAACACAAACCAATACTTACAATATTGTACCCTATTGATCCTGGTGAAATATGGCTAAAATCTATAATCCCACCAATGCTACTTTCCTGGGAAATGAATCTGGTATAGACAGTACTCTAGGAAGTGGGGTGGAGGCAATACAGGAACTCTGTTTTATTTCCAAATTTTCTGTGCATCTAAAATTATTTGCCCAAAAAAGGCTTTTAAGCGCAATATTTAATGTCTTAATGAGAAGAAATAATCTTATCGTGGGGCCAGGAACAGATTGCTTTCTCTCAGAGTCTGTCTCTCGGCATTAACATTCTGAACCAAGCCTGGGCTCGTGTGTCATCAGTGAGGCAGCAAGAGAGACACAGGATGATAGGAGGTTTGTGTGTGCACAGTGACGTTTGGTTTGGTTGGGAAAGATCTCTATTTTAACTTTCTTAAGAGTCAGTAACTTGGGGCCTCTCTGGTGGTTGCAGGGGTTAAAGTCTTAGTGCTGTCAAGCTATTGCCAGACACTGCATTATGAGTTCGATCCCCAGCCAGGGAGCTAACCCACATGACCCACATGGCACAGCAGACCTCTCCTGTCTCACCCACTGCTCCCCTCAGCAGTGTATTTCAGTCAGTCTGCCTGTTCTACTCCCCGCTCTGTCTTTGGTGAATCTTCTCACACCCCACCCCCACACCTCTGGCCTACACCCCAGTTCTTTTTTTTTTAAAGATTTTATTTATTTATGCATACAAGAGCTGGGGTACAGGCCAGAAGCATGGGGAGGGGGGGTGAGAGGATTCATCAGAGACATAGTGGGAAGCAGAACAGGCAGATCTACTGAAACACACTGCTGCGGGGAGCAGTGGGCAAGGCAGGAGAGGTCTGTTCTGCCATGTGGGTCCCCAACCTGGCCAGGGATCAAACTCTTGCTGCAGTGGCTGCAGAAGCTTCACAGTGTGGCGCTCAACCCCTTGTCCCAACAGGGAGGCCCTATACCCCAGTTCTTGTATGCATAAATAAATTAAAAAATAAATCTTTAGGAAAAAAAAAGTCAGAAGTCTGACTCCTTAAGAGGAATTATCTCCATCATTTAGCCAGGTAAGGGCTGGAGGGATGAGTAGACTGTGGAATGATCTAGAAACCAATAATACTGGCAGAGAAATACATAATTCACCAGGAAGGAAATTTGGCTGGCTCTCAAACATGGGAGAAACCCTCTTCCTCCCACACCCCACTGTCTCTCACTGGGACACTGAGACAACTGTCTGTTCCCCACCAGTCTGGCAAAATGGACTGAGGCCTATGCAGCAAGAGTGTGTGCCAAGACCCTTGTTCCTGACCCAGTCTTCATTCTGTGACCAGCACAGTTCACATTGACAAGGTAGAGGTAGGTCCCTGAATCAGGGTGGTTAAATCAGACTGAAAGCCACCCAGGACCACCTGGAGGGAGCTTGCTACAGAGGGAAGTTCTGACAAGACCTTCCCTGTAAAATAGCTGGCCACCCCCATGGAGTTGTGACCAGAGGCTGGGTGACGCAAGAGGAAATCCCTAGCCACGAAATGTTCTGGTGGTGAACTCCGCAAATGTTTTTCTTATGATTTTGACAGAAAAGTCTACCTATAGGTACAAGGAAAGAGAGACAATATGGCAAAATATTGGTACTTGGTGAATGAATTCACGTAACTTTCCTGTAAGTCTGAAAATACTAAAGAACAGTGAAAATGGTTCAACAGAGAAAAAAGGGCTGGGCGGAGACAAGGCAAGACTGAGAGTTCTCCTGTGCCTTTTGGTTTCTAGTAAAGTAACCATATTATCTATTTTCTCACAGTAATCTAGCATTATGAGACTATGATGATAACAAAAACAAACAAAAAACCCACTTCCTCCCAAGATTTGTCTCTAGGCAAACAGCACTGAGATGTGAGGTGATGCTTGCAGGCCAGCAGAGCATTTGACATTGAGACTTTAAAGGAGGTCATTAAGGTTAAATGAGGTCAACAGGGTGGCCTTAATCAATAGAGCCCTCTTTAGAGATCAGGACAGAGGCATGCAAAGAGGAATGACCACATGAGGACACTCAGAGAAAACGGGATTTATGTGCTAAGGAGAGGGGCCTCAGGAGAGACTGTCTTGTCAACACATTGATCTCAGACTTCCAACGTCCAGAACCTGAGACAACAAATTTCTGTCACATTCTGGGGTGTTGGGGATCAGGGTTTCAACATATTAATTTGGGGCACAGTTCCCCTAGCTATGTAAGACAAGGGTGTCCCTATCCTTCCTCAGCAGAGTGGTAGGTGCTTGAGCAGTACAGCGAGATGAGGAAGTGAGGAAGGAACTAAAATGCCTCAGAGCAGAACAAAAGAAATCAAAATGTCCATATTTCCAAATCAGAAGACTACCTGGAAAGAAAATCCAACAATCTATATAAAAAACAAAAAAAAAAAACAAAAAAAAAAAAAAAACAACAAAAAAAAAACACCCAACAACTAATTAGTAAGTTCAGCAGTTCAGGAATAAAAGATCAATTCACAAAAATCATCTGAACTTTTATAGCCTAGAATAAACATGCAGATACTAAATTTTAGAAATGTAATGCCTTTGCATTCCCTCCAAGGAAGCATTCAGCTGTAAATCTGGCAAAACATGTACTTAAGCTTGTATGTTGAAAACTACAAAATTATGAAAGAGATAAAAAAGATCTTAAAAAAGAACATTATTTTCATAGACTGATGATACAACATAGTGAAGAGATCAATTCTTTCCAAAATGATCTTCGTTTATCGATTTCTATCAAAATCCAAGTGGACAGAGCAAACTCATTTTAAAATCTACAATGGAAAAGCATAGGACCTAGAGTAACTGAATGAACTTTAACAAAAAAGAATGAAATGGAGGACCCCCCCCCAATATCAAGACTTCCTCTACAGATGTGACAACGACCATGTTTGTTGGTGAGGAGAAACCCAGGACCAATGCATGGGGCAGACATGCCCAGGAAGAGACCCATCAAGAATGACCAGCAGTTTCTGACAAAGCTGCAAAAGCAATTCAGTGAAGGAAAGAAGATCTTTCCAAACATGGTGCTGGAGATTCTGGGTAGTCACACACAAAGTAATGAACCTCAGTCTAAATCCACATCTCATAAAAAGATGAATGGATCACAGACTTAAAAAAAAAAAAAAAGCAAAATGGGGCCTCCCTACTGATGCAAGGGGTTAAGGCACAGCATGATGAAGCTATCCACAGTTACTGCAGCATGAGTTCAAGCCCAGACCAGGGAGGTGACACATGGCACGGCAGACCTCTCCTGCCTTGCCCACTGCTCCCCTCAGCAGTGTATTTTAGTTGATCTGCCTGTTCTGCTCCTTGCTCTATCTCTGATGAATCCTCTCACCTCCCCCCCTCCCCATGCTTCTGGCCTGTACCACAGCTCTTGTATGCATAAATAAATAAATCTTAAATAATAATAATAATAAATAAATAAATCTTTTAAAAAAAGAAAAGCAAAATGAAAACTATAACTCTTAAGGAAAGAAAACTTTTGGGCTCTAGGCAAAGAATTTCTGAGACCACCAAAAGCATGATCCTTAAAGGGAAAACACAACAAATTGTTCACCAAATGTTAAGCTTCTGCTCTGGAATGAGCCTGCTAAGAGGATGAGAAGAAGCTACAGACTGGAAGAAAATGTTTTGAAACCACAAGCCAATAAAGGGCTAGTTTACAAAATATGCAGAGAACTCTCAGAACTCAATAGTAAAACAAAACAGACAATCCCATTAGAAAATGGACAAATGACTGACACTTAACAGCAGAAACACAGATGGCACATGGCACATCAACAGCATTAGCCATCAGGGAAATGCCAATCAGACCCCGGATGAGATATGGCTGCATCTATCAGAATGCCTGGAATAAAAAAAAAGTGACATACCAAATGTTGTCCTGTCACTGGTGGGAATGCAAAATGGTATAGTCAGTCTGGAAAAGGAAACAGTCAACCACGGCATGAAGTAGCGATTGCACCCCTAGGCATCCTCCTCGGTAAACAAACACACAAGTCTGAATGGTATAGGACTATTCAGAGCAACTTTATTTTTAACAGTTCCAAACTGCAAACAACCCCAGACATCCTCCAAGGGGTGGATGATGGGATGTTCCCACTCCATGGAACGCTACTCAGTATAAAAAGGAGCACCCCGATGCACACTATACCTGGGTGGATCTTTACAGACCAATGCTGAGTGACCAAGCCAGTTCAAAAGGGGTGTGATTCCACTTGAATAGCATTCCTGAAGTGACAAAATTAAGACACGACAGCAGGTGCGCAATCTCAAGGGAGGGGACAGTTAGGGAGGTGTCAGGGGCAGGACGAACCTTTATTGTATGGGTCATATGTCAGTGTGGTGCCATCTTCTTTCAAAATAAAAAGCTTAATTTAGAACTAGGATTAATGGAGTCCCTTGGCTCTCTGGAGAAACCATGAGTTATCAAGTGAATCACAGCAATTCCTGGAGTTCTTATCTTAAATGAAGTTGTCCAAAACCTATAGCCCTTCTGTGCCTGGCCCCTGCCTACCTCCCAGCTCTGTGTCACCTCCTGTCACAAAATCACCTCTGCCCTGTGTCCTGGGTATGCCCTCAACCTAAGTACCTGCTCCAGGCTGCTGGCTAGCACTTGGTCACCACCCAGCCCCAGCTCAGGGATCTGCAAGGCAAGTCATTCCTGCCCTCGGGTGTCCAGCACCTTCATCTTTCCTTATGGACATTCAGACCTGGGTCATCATCACTCTCCAGCGATAAGCACAGCGTGAATACAGTGCCACCTTGGAGCGCTTCTTCATCCCCATTTCCACAAAAGGAAACTGTGTTTCAGGAAGTGATGTAATAACCAAAACCAAGCGATTTTGAGCCTGCAAAGAATGCAGCTAGGACAGTGACCACTGGACACAGCCCAGCACTCAAGGCAGGGAGTAGCCAGGTCAAGGAGCCTGGAGGTAACTGGAAGACCAAGAAACCAAAGGTCAGGGGTGCCAGAGCCTTCATTCATTTAGGCCACAACCACTGCGAGCAGTCACCAGGCAGAGGCAGTGCAGATTCTGAAGAGGGAGTAGGGAGCTGCCTGTTCCTGTCAGACCCTGTGCCAGTCCCTCCACTCACTCATTCACCAGGGCCACAGTGGGTCACGTGGGCAACAAGGGCTCCAGAGGGGGGCACCTTCTGCCTCGGGGGTGGGATGAGCACCCAGCTATCATTCTCTCCACCAGACAGGCAGGAGCCACACAAACACTAAACTTGCAGAGGGGGTTACTCCACAGACTTTGGACTGGAGCACCTCCTGGCTTTCAGGCTCTGAGATAAATTCTACTGAACCTTGACCCTGAAAACAGACAAGGCCCAGGAAGGAAAGAGAAAGATTCTTAAATGTGTACAAACCACAGAACTTAGTCTCTAGGTGAACCTGAATTTCTGTTTTCCTTTGATGCTTCTCAGTGTACAGGAATCTCTACAGAGAATGCTTATTTTAACTGTAGAAAAACCTATTTAGAAATAGGAGAATGAAATCAAATCATCTCAGCGCTCATTTAAGAGGACAGGCCACCAGCGAAGGTATCTGTCTACATACAGAAACTTTAATTTCTACTTGGTTGCCTAAATGTGTCTAAGGAAAAATGTGGTCAAGTCTAAAAAGGGAGGGGGGCGAAGGGATGCTGAGTACTTTTGCAAAACGTTGCTTTAAACTGAAATCACATTTTGCTCAAAGACAGAAAAGTATCTGAAAAAGTATTTCCCAGACCTAGGCACTGCTTGGCCCTCACCATCACCTGTGGTCAGGGAGCTAGGAGGATGTACGTAGCCACATGTGGTCATGAGGCCACATCCCAGCCAGAGCACTGTAGAGCACTCTTACCCCAACATCAAGCTACAAGGTGCCCCTGGGAAATCATATCGAATGTTCAGTGTGAGTGGTGAGTAACCATCGCTCACTTTACTTCCTGAATTAAAGAACAAAAACAGAATCACTTTAAAACTACTCGGTAGTTTAAGTCATCTCAGCCAAAATGAGCCTTTGGCAATGTATTGAAGAAGTAATCCCGGCCTCACACCCTCAGATGAAGTAACATTTTAAGCGTTTTCCATCAGGAAGGGTAATTGCAGAGGCTCTGGCCCTGGGGCTGAGTGGAAGCAACTGCTCATCTTTGCAAGAGAGCTGATGTGTCAGCAATCAACAAAAGCCTGTGTCTGGGGCTTTGATTTCTTGAAACCTGTCAGAAAAAAAATCACTATATAAATAGGGAGCATAAGACAAAAAGGGGTGACCAGTCTCCCTTTTCAGAGACACAGGACGACTAGGCGTCCCTTGGACATCTGTGGTCCAACCGGAAGCCTGGGTCAGCGTGTGCAGTGTCTCTGCACATGGGGGTCCACATCAGAGGCCACCCCACTGTATCTGCAGCCACCTGGACCTGCCTTCACCGCTCGGGTCCTGACTCTCAGTTCCCAGTTAGCCAGAGGTGACTGGGATCTTAGTGCAGCACTGACTTGGTTTCTCCTCAAGGCACACATTGCACTGGGGAGCGAGGAGGAGATAGGAAGATTGGGATTACAGGTACACAGGGTGCCCATGGCAGCCCTGGCATGACAGTGGGGAGCAGGGGCATGAGTGCACTTTGTGGGGTCTGCCTGACACACATCCAACATTAACCTTGCCACAGAGGGCTCTAGCACGGGGCTTCAGTTTATCTGGACGCTGGTTTTACAGCAGTGTGCGCACGTTGCCTTTGCACAACCAGGAATACGCAGAGGGGCCGGTCCTGCTGCACCTGACCCGGGAAGCAGGGACAAGCTCTCGGGGCAGCAGCAGATTCCAGAGACACTACCCCACAGTTAGTTATTTAAATAGCAGTTTGTTTTGCAGACAATTTATTTTTGGAACTTGGTCTTTAAAGAATCACAGAGAAGATCAGAAGACATATGCCCCTTTGCCACCAAATTTCTTAGACTCTGAGATGACACCTGCCCTGACCCAGACAGGAGGAGGGGAGGGGGGCCTCTGCAGCATCAGCAAGGTTTTCCTGCAACTCTTCCTGCATGTGGACACATGGAAATAGGCCAGGCCACACACACACAGGGTCCCTGACCTTGGACAAGAAAGCTGTAGCCACCTTCTCCTAGACAAACCACTGAAAGTCATAGGCTGTTGACCAGTGTCACACTTCTAATCAGAGATTAGCAAGAGCAACAGGGGATTCTTCAGACTCAGATGTTTCAAGAACACAGAGTGGAAAAGCCACCCACACCTGTACTAGATGGCACTTATTTTAGAATGCTCAAGTTTGGTAGAAGATACAGTCAACAAAAGCTTGTCCAGGGGCCTCCCTGGTGGCACAAGGGGTTAAGCACCATATTGTGAAGTATCCTCAGCCACTGCAGCACGGGTTCAGTTCCCTCTCAGAGAGGTGACCCACATGTCCTCTCCAGCCTCATCCGCTGCTCCCCTCACAGTGTATTTCGGTCAATCTGCCTATTCTGTTCCCCATTCTACCTCTAATGAATCCTTTCACCACCACCCCCCACACACACACCTCTGGCCTGTACCCCAGTTCTTGTATGCATAAATAAATCTTAAAAAAAAAACTTGTCCAGATCAGACCATTTGGAATATTCTGAGATGGTTAATTATTTACCCAGAGGAGACAGGCTAGCAATTACTATAAACAAAGTGCCAGAAAACAGAAATCTTACTCATTTATCTGTTCAAGAGTGTATCTCCGGTAACTTTTCATTGTAAAAGCCCCAAGTGGATCTCTAGAGAGACAATCAGAATCTGTCTAAAAGCACTGTGTCTCAGGACACAATCTGACCTTCTAGTGAGCAGAACCGGCACATGGATATGGCATGTTTGTTCTTCCATCAGCTGATTCAAGCAGTGAAGCTGCATGCCCAGCATCCTAAAAATCTACAGGTTGTATAGGACAATCTTGTTGTCCCAGTTCAGACAAGAGCTGCAGAAACACACACCAGAAAGTCAGGGCAACCTGCCATCCGAAAGTATCTGGGCATACACACCCTACAGCCAAAAAAAGATGCCACTCACCCACATTCATCTGAGGGTTGTTTTTCTATGTAACGCATCCTGCAACACCAAAGCATCCCTCTCACCATGAATTTATCTTCTCTCTTACTAGAGGTGACATTGGGGGAAATATTGGTATTATAGCATTGAGGGGGGTCAAGGAGGAGAAAGAGAAAGAAAGAATCTCAGAATGTTAAATGCATATTACTAAGTGAAAGAAGCCAGTATGGGAATTGGAACACCCCATGATTCCAACCCTGTGGCATTCTGAGGTAACTATAGAGACAGTAAAGAATCAGTGGTTGCCCAGGTTTTGGGGGGAGGAACGGATAAGCAGAGCCCAGAGGATTCAGGGCAGTGAAACTCCATATGACACTGTAATAATGGCTATATAACATTATGATTTGCCCAAACCCACAGAATGTACAAGATGAACCCTGGTGTAAACTAAGGACTCTGGGTGATATGTGTCAGTGTAGGTCCATCAGTTGCAATAAATGTCCTGTCTGGTGGAGATGTTGATGGTGGAGTAGGGTGGGGAAGGGGTAGATGGGAAATCGCTGCTCCTTCCCCTCAGTCTCTCTGAGGATCTGAAACTCTTCTAAAAAAAATAAATAAATGAAGTCTATTGGAAAAAAAAACAGACAATCTGACACGGGCCCCTGTGATCATGGCAACCTCGGGCGGTGGTGTTCTAAAGCACACCCTCTTCTCCCTTCTCATCCGTTTAGAAGTGGAGAGTAGGGTGAGGGCAGGGAAATCTGGAGGTAAACAATATCCTAGCCAAGTATCCACACATCTGTTCTGTAACTAGCCAGGAAATCTGTTCAGAATCACCCCAGACCCCACTCTGAACAGACCAAAATCAGCACTCTAGTGACTCCAGGATGCTGGGCCGTGGGGGTGGTGGCAGTGGACCCCTGCCTGGCTGAAAAAGCGCTTCCGACCACACCACAGGTGCTGCATCCTCCGGCCCACCACCCACCAGATTCAAGGCACCTGGAACAAGGGAGCCTCCTTTCCAGACACCAGCCCACTCACCACCGTCTGTCGCCTGCCGTTCTGGGAGGAGAAGCAGGAGCTATGCAAACAAGAGCCAGTTGTGTGCCGCCTCCTTCCCCCAGCTTCCTGAGGGGACTCCAGCACACCCCCAAGGAGCAGGGTGCCTTGGGGCCTGCAGGCAGGGGCAGAGCTTCTGGGTGGTCAGTTCCAGGCAGGGACCGGGGTCTGGTGGAGCCGAGGTGCTATCTCCAGTCCAGCCCCCCACCGCAACCTCTTGTGTCTGGCAGTTGCAGGGAGAGGGAGCCCTGACAAAGCCGCCAGCTCAGCCAGCAGGGGGGGTGAGAGGAGCAGCCTGGGGATGCCCGCTGTTGCTATAGCAACACAAGGGGGGTTGGTGGGCCAGAACACAGGGGTTCCTACAGCCTGAAGTACAGGGGCAACTAAGGCCAGGCTAGGAGGGTACTGTTTATAGCCAGGGACAACTCTGCCACCCACACTTCCTCTTGCAGACTTTTTAAAAGGTTCTGAAGCAACAAGACATCTTAACTCCTCCATCACCACCACAACCCACTTTTTTGTGTGGGGACACTCACTACCTAGGTTAGCGATTGCTCTCCTGCTTAATGAAAGCTTTGTTTGGTTCATCTGTGTGTGATGTTTACGTAGTAGTGTGTGTGTGATGGCATGTGCATGTAATAAGGTATATGTGTGAGATGGTGTGTGTGCGTGTGATGTATGTGTGTGGATGAAGGTGTGTGTTTTACACCCCACAATTTCAATTTAACTGAAACTTTCATTCCTAGTCTATCAGCTCCCTAGGTCTCATGCTGAGACTTGACACAGACTTACCACTTAATCCCTGTCAGGCACATGTAAGGTGAGTGCTATTCTTCTAGCATTTCAGTCAAGGGAGGAAAAGTCAGAGGAGATGTGCCCCCAAGGTAATACCATGTTGAAAAGCCACATTCAGGTTGTTATAGGTACACAGACCACAACCAGGGGCCAGGAAGAGGGCAGCTCCACTGCCAGCCCAGCTCAGTGTTGGTCCCAAGGCATCTGCCTCACTTTCCAGGTATCCAAACTCCAGATGTGTCTCTCCCCCAGCACTGAGCCACAGACCCCACCCAGCCCTAACAGCTATCACAACACTGGTTCGTTTTACACACTTGAGCAGATGGAGAAATTACTCAAAAACCAGGACACTCCTTGCTGCTTAGTGTATGGGGACCACTTGTTATGCTGTGCCCCTCCTGCAGGCTCAAATTTCCACCAAGTTCTCAGGTAGGTTGTTGGGAAAGACAGGCAAGTAGTCTGCACTCCTAAGCCATGACACCCTGGTTCCAGAGCACCAGCTTCTTGGGGCTGCTGTGACAGTCAGTGAGAGACACACAGGAACACTCATGCCACATGGTAAACACCACACATGCAGCAGTGGGAAGTGGTGCCCACAGAGGCTCCACATGTCCCGACATGGCCTTTACTTTCCAGGACTCTACTGCCTGGAAAATCTGCAAATAGAAGCACACTCTCTCAGGGAGGCCCAGTTCAGCTGCTTACCTGTTCAGCCCCAGGAATTCCTGGGTTCTTTTTTTTTTTTTTTAATGCATGCAAGAACTGGGGTATGGGCCAGAGGTGCCGGGGGTGAGAGGATTCACCAGAGACAGAGTGGGGAACAGAACAGGCAGATCGACGGAAACACACTGCTGAGGGGAGCAGCGGGTGAAGCAGGAGAGGTCTGCTACACCATGGGGGTCCCCTCCCTGGCCAGTGGCAGGGATTGAACTCGTGCTGCAGTGGCTGTGGTTTGCTTCATAGTGTGTTGTTTAACCCACTGCACCACTAGGGAGGCCCGATTCCAGGGTTCTGAGTAAGAAGCTGAGAAGTGCTGAGGAGCAGAGGAGCCCTATGTGGGGGAGCTGAGCCCTGAAGCTACCATCTGGTCCACACCAGTCTGCCTGAGGGAGGGAATCACACTGGAAGTGGATCCCAGACCGAGTCAAAACTCTAGGTAAGCTGGAAGTTCCAGTTGATGCCTAATAACAGCCGCAGGAGACGCCAGCCAGAGCATCCTGCCAAACTATTTCTGTATTTTTGAGGTAAAAACAGAATGGATGATAAGTGTTTCTGTCATTTTTAGCCACTAAGTTTTGGGGTGGTTTGTTGCACACAAGATGTGTTATGCACCATTGAACAGCAGTCACTTCTCTGAATGGAAAAGTACAAACCACATGTACGTCAGGACTTGGGGTCAAGATCCTTTATCTTGGGGCCACACCCAGACTCCCCTCCCCAGCCAGTCCCCCCCACTCCAGCTGCTCTTGGCTCACACTGCCAGCGATGCCTCACTCTTCTCAAACCTTGGTCAGGCTAAGGTTCAGCTGGCAGAGACCCTATCTTGGCACAGCGCCTGTCCCCTCCTGTACCCCTTTCTCCAGAGAGCCTTTTCCAGTATGTCATTAGCAAGAAATCGGCTTGTTTGGTTACTAAGACTATATAACAGGAACCGCCAATCTCTTCAGGGTGCAGTCCTCACCCCAGTATGAGGAACTGAATTTTCTGGCCCTCAGTTTTGAGTCTCTGCCTCTAAGAATAGGAAAGGGCTAGTGTGACATGCCAGCCCATAAAGGGCATGCCCTTCATGCTTTGACATCGCGGATCTCCTTTCGCAAGGAGGATGCCGAGGCTCGGAGCAAAGCACACTTGCTGTGGTGTGATGAAGTCTGGTTGGGTCCAACCCAAGATCTCTCCACTCATGGCACCACGAGACTAGAGTGTGGGATGCAGTAGAGGTGATTGCCAGATGAGTGAAGGTCATCAAGTCTGGGCTTTCAGAGATTTCATGGGCTTCCTGCAGGAGCAGGAGGGAGTCCTGCTATGGAGCTCAGGCCCCTTCGGGCACCAGGGTCTGCGAGGAAGAGGAAGCAAGTGGATGTGTCCCGCTGCTGACCGCAGTGGCCTGGGGCCAGTCTTCTGTTCTGAGCCTCCAGCTTTGTACTTGCAATGGTCTTGCTGGTAAGGTTCCAGGGAGGGAGAACCCCCAACTGAGGGCAGCTGCCACCTTGCCTCCAGAGCAGCAAGAAGACCCTGACCACAGAGATACCTTACAACTACATCCTGAGAGCTACACAAGGATGGCTTGTGTGTGAAGGGTGGAAGGGAGAGAGGGAGGAGGGAAGAGAGACAACAGGTAGGTGGGCTCTGCCTATTCAGATTTCTTGCTAAGGTTCCTCCCTGGAACCTTACTAGCAAGACCATTGCAAGTACAAAGCTGGAGGCTCAGAACAGAAGACTGGCCCCAGGCCACTGCGGTCAGCAGCGGGACACATCCACTTGCTTCCTCTTCTTCGCAGACCCTGGTGCCCGAAGGGGCCTGAGCTCCATAGCAGGACTCCCTCCTGCTCCTGCAGGAGGCCCATGAAATCTCTGAAAGCCCAGACTTGATGACCTTCACTCATCTGGCAATCACCTCTACTGCATCCCACACTCTAGTCTCTCAGATGAGCTTTGCTGCAAGGGTTGGGGCACAGCTGCGGAGTGGCACCCTCCCCCCAAGCCCAAGGACAATGTTAATACTTCCTCCCACCAACTTTGAACCTCTGTCCCCTCCCCTCTTCTAAGACTGATCTTTTGTCCCTGGGGATTTTTCTAAACTGCAGGGAAAGTTTCAGTTCTATCCAGTCCCTTCCCACCACCGAGGGCCATCCTTAGCAGACTGGGATGTGCAAGAGTGCAGACCACAACCCCTAGAGGGCAGGGGGGAGGGGGGAAAGCTGGAGGTGGCACAGGAGAGTGGGTGGTCTCTGATTCCTGAAGTCTCAAAGGTGCTTGGCAATTTTGCCTCTCAACTGTGAAAACAACCCTTTTTACAGCAGGAAATAGCTTTGCAGCTTCTATTTTCAAACTTCAAAGGTGGTTTCTGAAAGGAGAAGTTGGCTACTGGCAGAGAAATAACAGCATTTCAAGTCTTCTCTGTGAGGGCCCTTTCGTAGGGCAGCACTGACACAGACAAGCTGGGTTGTCCTGCCTGACAGGTACGGCTCAAACTTGAGTTTCTTGCAATCCTGGGAGTCTTTTCTATTTTCCTATTACTATTTTCATATTAAAATTAGCTTTGATATTTAGATGAATACCATGTTAAACAAAGACCAGGGTTCAGCTGGTACAATGGAAGGCGGGGTGGGACAAAGTCAAAGGCTTGTGAGCCACAACTGTCACTGACTTTGAAGATGGGGAGGGCCTCACACCACCGAAAACTCAGAAGCTGGAAGAGGTTCTCAGCTCACAGACAACAGGTAACAGAAATGTTGAGCCTATAGTCCCAGGAAACAACCCAAATGTTCAGAGACTGGTTCTCCCCTGTAGCCAGCCTTGCCTACTCCTGATTTTATTTTTTTTAAAGATTTATTTATTTATGCATACAAGCACTGGGGTACAGGCCAGAGGTGTGGGGGGGTGGTGAGAGGATTCACCACAGAGAGCGGGGAACAGAACAGGCAGATCAACTGAAGTACACTGCTAAGGGGAGCAGTGGGCACAGCAGGAGAGGTCTGCTGCACCATGTGGGTCCCCTCCCAGGCCGGCAGCAGGGATCGAACTCATGCTGCAGTGGCTGAGATTTGCTTCATAGTGCGTTATTTAACCCACTGTGCCACCAGGGAGGCCCCTACTCCTGATTTTAACCAGCAAGACCTGAAACAACTTCTGATCTATGACTGTACATTACGCTTATGCTGTTGGAAGTCACTAAGCTTGTAGTAATTTGTTACAGAAGCAATAGAAAACAAACACAGGATTTTTCTTGTAAATTGAGAAATTGATTTAAAAATTTATGTTACCATATTAAAGCCCAGTAACTAAGACAAAACTGAAAAAAGGAGACCAAGGTGTGTTTAATGGTTTGAACTGTGTTCCCCGGCAAGATGCTTCCCAAGTCCTGATTTTAGGACCTATGATGTGGCCTGATTTGGAAACAGGGTCTTTGCAGATGTGATGAAATGAAGATCTCCAGACATCATCCTGGACGATGGTGGCCCTAAATTCATAATTGATGTCCCTTTAAGAGAGAGACACAAAAACAGGGAGGGAGGGAAAGAATGAAGGGATGTACCCACAAGCCCAGGATGCCTAGAGAGCTCTCCCTCCCCCATCTGAAGAGGCAGGATGGACCCTCCCCTGAAGTGCAACTCTGTGGCACCTTGATCCCAAACTTTGTCTCTTAAAAAAACAGATGGCATTTGCCTTACCATGTTTGTGGAAATCTGTTGCAGCAGTCACAAGAACAAATACACTGAGGGAGCCTGCACTGTAAGATTCCAAGATTTGTTATGCATGATCCTTTGGCACAGACACAGGCCGGAAAGTTCTGACATGTAAGCACATGGGTGTTGGACAGACGGCATTGTAGCCCTGTGAGATGATGCACTGTGAGGCTCACCATGGCTGGGTCATGGCCTGCTGGTGTTCTGTTAGGAGAGTTATAACTTAGTGCTTGAGAAATTTGGACATAATTGCCTTCTCCGCATATTTAGTTTTCAGTGCACTCACATCTCACTTTATTGTGCTTCTCTCTATTGCACTTGGCAGATACTGCATTTTTAAAATAGAGAGTTTGTGGAAACCCTGCTTGGAGCAGATGTATTGGCCCTGCTTTTCCAAAAGCATGTGCTCACTCCGCACAGTATCTCAAACCTTTTCATTATTATTGTGTCTGTTACAGTGACATGTGATCAATGATCTTTGATGCTATTATTGTAACTGTTTGGAGGGAAACATGTTCATGTAAAAAAGCAAATTTAATCAGGGCCCTCTGGTGGTACAGTGGGTTGAACACCGTACTGTGAAGCAGCTGCACTACAGCAGCACAAGTTTGATCCCTGGCCAAGGAGGAGGCCTACATGGAGTAGCAGACTTCTCCTGCCTCGCCCGCTGCTCCCCTCAGCAGTCGTTTCCCATCAATAATCATAATCAATGAAAATAACCCCCTTTTAATAAATCCTATCAAACGCCTATTCGTGTATTTCAGTCGATCTGCCTATTCTGCTCCCCACTCTGTCTCTGGTGAATCTTCTCATCTCCGAGACTCTGGCCTGTACCCCACCTCTTGTATGCATAAATAAATAAATCTTTAAAAAGAAAAAAAAGAGAGCAAATTTAATCGGTAAATGCTGTGTGTGTTCTGACCGCTCCACCAGTGTCTGCTTCCCCACAGTTTGCTTCCCCTCACCTCAGACTTCCCTATTCCTGAGACACCAACACCATCAAAATCAGACTAATAAATAATGGCCTCTAAATGTCCAAATGAGTAGTCATAGATCTCTCACTTTATATGAAAAAATAGAAATGATTAAGCTACATGAGAAAGGCAAGTGAAAAACTGCCAGAGCCTGAAGCTGAACCTCCTGAGCCTAGGTCAGTCAAGGTATGGATGCAAAGGAAAAGTTCTTGAAGGAAATGAAATGTTATTCCAATGAACACATTAATGACAAGAAAGCAAAGTAACTTTATGCTGATTTGGAGAAAGTTTAAGTGGTTTAGATAGAAGATCAAACCTGCTACATCATTCTCTTAAGCCAAAGCCTGATCCAGAGCTAGGTCCTAAATCTCTTTCATTCTATGAAGGCTGAGGTGAAGAAGCTGAAGAAGAAAAGTTTGACACTAGAAAAGGTTGGTTCGTGAGGTTTAAAGAAGGAAGTCATCCCCATAGCTTAAAAATGAAAGAAGGAAGCCATCCCCATAGCACGAGAGTGCAAGGTAAGGCAGCAAGGGCTGGGATGGCCGCCGTAGCAAGTTATCCAGAAGATCTAACTAAAGGTCAGTATCGAAGGTGGCTGTACCAACAGGTATTTCAGCGTAGAAGAAACAGTCTTCTATTGGAAGAAGACTCCTAGGACCTTTTTTTAAATAATTAAATTTTACTTAATTAGCTATTAATTATCTCATTAAGAATTCTAAGAATTCACTAATAGAATTAAGACTCACTAATAGAAATAAGAGCTAGTATAACATCCACATGGGATCTGTGGGTGGCCCATATTGGGATTATAAGCTATTTGGAATACCTTGTTACCTTTATAATCAGATACCGGGACACTAGTATCCGAGGACAAACTTGGGACTCAAATTCAGGACAGCCAAGCCCATCCCTGAGCCTACTCCTCAATCCATCCCTGAGCCTACACTTGAGTCCACACCCCAGTCCACACCTCACCATCTATGACTTTCATAGCTAGAGAGAAGTCAATGGCTGGCTTCAAAGCATCTAGAACAAGATGACTCTGTTAGGGGCTAATGTATCTGGTGACTTTAAGTTGAAACCAGGTCTCATATACCACTTTGAAAATCCTACGGCCCTATATATATGCCAAATCTACAATATCTGGGCTCTACAAATGGGAAAAGGCCTGGATGTCCGCACATCTATTTATGAAAGTTGACATCCGAGCACATAGGCACCTGACTAAGCAATGGAGAGAAAGGAGGGTCCCAGTCCCTCTACCTCATCCACCAGCAGGGAAAATGGAGGAGTTATAAAAAGGTGGTGGATTTTGCTACCTCAGCTAACAAGCTAAGGCCCTGAATCCTAAAGGATGAGTGGGAATCAGTTAGATTCCAAAAGGGGAAGGACGGGCATTCTGGTGGTGTCAGAATGTGCAAAGAGACAGATGCTAGCAAACAGCATCTGCTGTTGACCCCACAATAAAAGTAGGGGTCATTCTGAGGAAAAAACTTGACAGATATTGGCTGCATTGATGGCTGCCTGAGGGACTTCAGTTCTCTCTGGGGCACATGCAGAGATCAATCAGTCACATGTGCCCTGAAGTCTCCATCTTTCTGGGGGTCAGTGCACCTACATTGCCTTAGACACCGCATTTTCCCTGAGGTCAGTGAAGGCATCCATTGAGCATGTCTACCTTGAACTTTGTATTTTCTCTGGAGTCCCTGCAGAATCAATTAGCCTCCCCATCTTCCCTGGGAATAAGACAATACAGTGTTATCAACAGTGTTTTAAGTGTGATATGAGGATAAAGGGCCCCTGGAACAGTGGGATATGAGTTTAGCAGATAGGTCTTGGACATGACTGGCTGTGGTTCCTCCTATCCTTCTGGGTTCCAGCATTTCAGTGCTGCTGAGAAAGCTTCGCCTGGGCACTCACCTCCTGTTCACCAGTGAACATTGAAGCTCACAGACTTGCCTGTATTTTCCAGCACTGAACCTTGACCAAGGATCAGTTTCCTCCTCTGTAATGAACCTAAATGGGTCCCTGTACCTACGATGTTTCAGAGTGCCAGTCACTGTCCATAAGTGCTCACTGGGGACAAGCCCTACCCCAAGGCACTGGGCACGGGGACACTGGTGCTCCCAGGGCCCAGGACCCAGGTTCATGTTATTTTATATAGTTATGGGAGAAGTTTCAATTAAGGCCCAACAGCAAGCTAGTGATTATGTCTTAAACGGGGTGTATGGCACCACCAGGCCTAGAAATTTTCTGGTCCGAAATTCCAGTGGTGACCACTGGGTGGAACTCATGGGCTTCTGACATAAGCTCCAGTCTGGACAAGGGTTTTTTTTTTAAAAGATTTATTTATTTATGCACACAAGACTTGGGTACAGGCCAGAGTCGTGGGAGGTGACAGGATTCACCAGACAGAGTGGGGAACAGAACAGGTCGACTGACTGAAACAAACTGCTGAGGGGATCTGTCCATATGGGTCCCCTCCCTAGCCAGCCGCAGGGATGGAACTGGTGCTACAGTGGCTGCAGTTTACTTCATAGTGCGTTGCTTAACCCACTGCGCCACCAGGAAGGCCCCTGCACAAGGGTTTGATACGTGTTCCATCTCCTCGCCCATGGCCCACATGGAACTATTGTAGAGTGAAATTGTTGGTTCCATAGCCTCCTGATCTAAAGGTACCCCCATCATGGACTTACTACCAATTTTGAAATCACAGTATATTGGGATCCCACGTCAAGAAGACTCAGAAAAGTTTTCCACAATGACTGGCCATTTTCTCATATGCAGATGGCCTTGTGTCCCTAGATGGATCTGTGTCGAGACTGAGTCCTTCATCAGTGCTGGTCCAGATTAATGTGCTGGACCGTCCACCCAGTGGTTCAGAGTCAGGTTTCTCATTGTCATCCTTACCTCCTGCTTCTTAAATTCTACCAAACTACGGTAAATAGAGCAGATTTGCTTAATGTTCTTCATTGTTAGGGGACCAACTGGTGCTTCCATGGGTCTACCCAGCCCCCACTAGTGTAGCATTAAGACCTTTGTTTCAGCAACACTCATAGCTGCTTATTCATTCTATTTCTTAGTAACTGTTTAAAGATTTCCATGCTGCTGGGAAATTTCCCTTGACTGGCCCCTCTGTTCTTCCTCATTCTCTTGTGAATTCCACTCATTTCCTTAGTGTCTAAGAGATCTATAGGGGAAGTTGATGATACTGATGCATATGATGGAACATCTCCATCACATATTAGTCCTTATTTTAAGTTTCTTAGTCTGATCCCCCTACCACCTGGACTGCCCTCCTAGTGACCCATTCAGGTTCATCAGCCTCTCAACCCGCTTGGTGTTTCTTTTTCCAAGAGATGTTTTCACCACATTTGAGTAAGCCAAGGTTAATACAGGAAATGTCATTTCTGACACTGATTGTGCCCTGCAACCCCAAGGCCACCTTCATGTTTGTTGATTTGCTGGAAGAACTTATAAACCCCAGAAAAATGGTCAGATTCATACCTATGAATTATTATAGCAAATGGATACAAATTAAAATTAGCAGACAAAAAAGTCACATAGGTGAAGTTCAGGAGAAATCTGGTAGAAGCTTCCGGTTGTCCTTTTACAGGGAGTCACACAGACACTTAATTATCCCTCTAATGATTAGTGACAACATGTGCAAATTATAGTCAACCAGGCAAACTCACCAAAGCCTTGGGGTGCAGGGATTTCATTGGATGCCTATCATGTAGCCAGAGAGCACCTTAGCTCCTCAGTATTCACCCACTCCAAAGGTCAAATGACACAGTATGAATAAGGGCTCCAGGCAGAGCGGGACACTTACCATAAGGATTGTTAGCAGAAACTATCTAGCATGGCCCCACACCTCAAATGAAAAACAGAAACTTTCTTATCAAATAGGATATTCCAAGGGCTTAGAGGTTTTCTGCCAAAAACCAGTCAAGGGCCGTTCCTTTCTTTGGAATGTACAGGGTTTGAGCACCCCAAACCCTCTGAGTTAACACTTTACTATACAGTTGTGTGCATTTTTGTTAACTTTCCTCCTAAGTATTGTCTCTTTTTAGTCACTCTTATAAATAGAATATTCTACTTAACATATCTGTTATTTATGTTATGAAAGCTATTGATGCCTATCCCTTCTCGGATTCCGTCATTGATTTTTAAATTTTGTTCTCATGAATTTTTAAGGTAAACATTCCTGTCACCAACAAAATATTTATTGTAATTCTAGTATTCTGATTGCTTTTACATAGCATAAAGTAAAAAAACAGAGTTCCTGATCTTATGTCATGATCAGAGGTTATTCTATAGTCATTGCTTTTCTATCAGCTTTTAGAATATCAGGTAGTGCTTTCATTCATCATAAACACAGGAAGGTGTTAAGACCAACACAGTTAATGAGTGTTCACTACCTTTAGCTCTTGTTTACATAGCCTTCTCACTGCTTTTGAGATAAGTCAGTCTACATATTTAACTTAAAGTAGATTAAAATAAACCTTTAGAAATTCTGTCTTAAAAAATGGGGTTAGGTTTAGGTAAGAGTATTTGCAATACAGTCTATTTGACTATGCCAGCTGCATCCTGCCTTCTTCCCTAATGTCCAGGCTCAACCTTTTCCAGGGAACCAAACTATAGTCCATATGGGTGATTTAGTGGTTGAAGAGCTACAGTGACCACACCTGAGGAGAGAAATCTTATACCGTCAAAAAATTAACAAGGATGTAAAACAATGGTACTTAGTTTAAAAAGAAAAAAAAATACAGCCTTAGTCTATCTCTAAATAATACTTTTTTAAACTGTATTCTACAAGCACTGCCATTCTCTGAGCTCAAGAACTTGAAGGAAAGGAATGCCATGGAACATGTTCTCATTTCTGTTAGGGGTTTGAAGAAAAGAAGGCACAGAAGGAATGAAAAGATGGCAAGACCAGAGGATTGAATATGATCATTCCACAGAGGCAGAGGCAAAAGACCCTCAAGAAAAGGCCGGAAGGCACCCCACAGGGGAGACATCCCCTACTAGTATCTACATATTTACATGGGCAGAAAGTTGGAGTAGATCATATGGAGAGAGAAGTAATCACAACAAATGATGGCATGTGGAGGAACACAAGGGGAATCAACAAATGTGTGTGTGTGTGTAAAGAATGTTAAAGCACTAAGAGAAAAGTTAAAATTGTGGTCTAATATGTCACAGCAGAGGAGAAAAACAAGAAGCTGAGTTTTTGGGTTTGTTACTCAAAAAAAAGTCATACAATAGCACATATTAGACACACACAGGAAAATAACTGACAGAGATGAAGATTAAGTGGAGAACCCAATTTCATTGGACCTGAAATTAATAAACAAAACAAATCCTAGAGTCATTGCTTTTTTTCCCTTAAGTACTCCAATTAAACAGGGTAATCTTAAATCATATCCTACCTTAAGCTAAAGAATTTAGATTTAAGAGGTGGAGGAGAAAATAATAGCTGATAAGGGATAGCACAGAGATAAAAAACAAAGGCAACACTGATACCATGGAAAGAGACAGGTTCCTCAAGAGAACGTTTAATACCTACACTGCTTATTGAACATGGAAGACACACATGAATAAGTGAATGCAATATTGCCTGACCTTCAACAAATTTACTGTCTAAAATGCAGGTATAACACAGAACCTATTTTCTTAGTGAATCTGTTAGCATGTGACCCAGGGGTATCCAGGTACCCCAAACTGTTAAGGGGTACATGGACTAAAAGGGATTTGGCCATCTGTGCACACAAAGACAAAGGAAGTAGTTTTTAGAGTGATAGATTGTTTTAATAGAACTGGTGTTCAGAGAAAAAGAGAGAAGAAAGGACTTCAAATAATGATTTCCCTGTAAAACTCCCCAAATGATCTACCCCCTCATAGGCATATGTCCAGCCAAACAGTCTCGACCTAAAGCAGGGCCACTAGGCCCAAAAGTTTGCCACAAATCTAAGGTAACTTTCGGTGGGTAGCCACTTAGGCAGATCCCACACAGATGGGACAGAAGGAAAGATTCAAAATATACTACATCAAGATAACGTTATGATTATCTCTTCTGAGGACCAGGAGCAGCTTTCTCATGTGTCACTCACCTACATGTCTCTTCCAAGTATCTCTTCGTCTTCTGCTCCAAGCACCAGAGCGCAAGTTGGAGCCAGAAAAGCAAGAGGAAGTGTTTGTTCAGGCATTAACCAAGCAGAAGTTAGGAGAAGTTGCCTAACTTCTCCTCTAGATGTCAGTAGTACCTCATTCAGGAAGTTGTGTTCATGGTATGCTGAGTTGTAATTGTTAGAGCTTGAGATCATTTCTGCATTGAGATTGGGAAGGAGCCTATAAAAAACACCAGGGGATGAAGTTCATTCAGGATGTCATTCACAGGCTAAGAGCTTGCTCCTTATTTTTCCTCTAACAACTCTAAGAAAGAACTCTAATAACAATGCTTTTCGAACCATTCAACCTAGATTTTTGTTGATTCTATAAGAATAAATTCTATTGGTTGGAACTGGCTGGAACCTAAATTCCAAGATGACTTTAAATTTTAGTCTGTGGTATTTTTTAATGACAGTTCACAATATATTTGATGGTAATGGTGGCATCATAACAGTTTCTGCTAATAATATACACTATGGTGAATGTCTGTTTTTGCTCAAGAACACTTCCCTCTCCTTCCCTTCCTCCTATGCCCCCATCTTTCCTAGTCTCTCCCTCCTCATCCTGTCCTCCTAACCTCTTCTGTTCCAGTCCCTCAACAGAAACGAGAGAAACTCCTTTCTTCCAGGTTCTAGGGGAGGGCAGAGGCTCAAGAGCATATATTTGCAACCAGAGGACCAGCAGGGGGAGCAAGGATTCAGTAAGTGCTAATCAGATTCCAGGGTCCCAAAAGTTGACTTCCAAGTCAAACTGTGCTCAGGAAATTCTAAAGCTAGGCCCCTTACCAGATATATAATTTGAAAGACTGTCTCCCATTATGTTCTTAATATTGTCCTTTTAAAGCATAACTTTATTTTTATAAAATCCAATGTGTCTTTTTTTTTTAATTTCTTGCTGTGGTTTTGGGTCATTTCTAAGAAATCACTTGAATTTATTAATTCAAGGTGATAAATTTATATGTGTGGGGCCTCCCTGGTGGCGCAGTGGATTAGACAGCGCACTGTGAAGCAAACCACAGCCACTGCAGCATAAGTTCGATCCCTGCTGCCAGCCAGGCGGGGGACCCACATGGTGCAGCAGACCTCTCCTGCTGTGCCCACTGCTCCCCTCAGTAGTGTACTTCCGTTGATCTGCCTGTTCTGCTCCCTGCTCTCTGTGGTGAATCCTCTCACCCCCCCCCACACACACACACACCTCTGGCCTGTACCCCAGTGCTTGTATGCATAAATAAATAAATCTTTAAAAAAAATAAATAAAAATTTATATGTGTGTTTTCTTTGAAGAGTTTCAAACCTTTAGCTTTTAGTTTCATAGCTTTAGCTCTTCCATTTAGGTCTGTGATGCATTTTGAGTTAACTTTGCATCTTGTGTGAGGTAGGATTCCAACTTCATTCTTCTGTGTAGTGTGGCTATCCCATTGTTCTAGAGCATTTGTTGTAAATCAGTTCACAACAAAGGTGTGGATTAATTTCTGCTATGGATTCTATTCCACTGATTAATTAATGAAAAAAATCCAGTTATAATTCTGGTATGTATTGTGTTGAATTTATAGATTAATTCGGGGGTCTGTCAGAACAATGAAAAACTTAGAAATTGTGTGAGGGAAAATGCAGAAATCTCAACTGTTGGATGATCATTCAGTTAGATACCTGCCCCCTCCAAAGCTCTCTTGGATCAACTAGATAGCAGTAACCACATATATGAGAGAAGTAGACATTCTCTCAAGAAAGTCCACGGTTCACTCTTCAGTCAAAAGGCTGGGAAAGGCTCCCCCAGCATCTATACTATTGAACAGTGGTAGCAAATTCAACAACTTTATCATATGAAATACCCTATTTTCAGGAACAGGACTTCAAATATAATGGGTATGAATTTTTATTATTCCACAGCTATATTTGTAAAAGATCAGAAACAACTACTCATCAGTTAGTAAAAGTGCCACTTACCTACAGTGTGCAATAATAAAATAGATGCTGGAAGAAAACAGTGTGTTTTACATAGTCATTTTTAAGTAAAAATAAATAGACACTGATCCTAGCTAAGCTATTTGAAGTTAAACTTCTCTATGTTTCTTTTTCTCTTATCAAACTGTCTGATGCTTATTTGCCACTCTAAAAGAACTCAACGAGGCACTTGGAAATATGATTGTATTGCCAAAACTTTGTCTAGACATGCTATTTGAGACCAGACTGCATTCAGGAATTTAGACTGACCTGAGAACCTTTGAAAAAAGGACAGCCTGAATGCTCTGCTTTCAGGGTTCTCTATGTATATCAGGGAAAGGGTAATGAAAGCCACCTCTTGGCAGATTCAGAAACACATTTTGGGACCTCAAGGAGAGGAAACTTCCTAAAGATAGGGGTATTGCATGTGAGGTATGATGATGAGATCTTGGCATGGTCCTGGGTCCTAAGAGACTATTAAGTGCTCAACCTGAGATTTTTTAAAAAAGATTTATTTATTTATCCATATAAGAACTGGGGTACAAGGTCAGAGGTGTGGAAGGTGAGAGAATTCACCAAAGACAGAGTGAGGAACAGAACAGGCAGATTGACTGAAATACACTGCTGAGGGGAGCAGCAGGCAAGGCAGGAAAGGTCTGCTGCACGATGTGGGTCCCCTCTCTGGCTGAGAATTGAACTCGTGCTGCAATGGCTAAGGATGCTTCATAGTGTGGTGCTTAACCGCTTGCGCTACCAGGGAGGCCCTCAATCTGAGATTATTATGAGAATTTCCAGCAAGCAGATTTTGAAAGATGTATGGTTTTTGTATTTTGTTTTTACTGTTGCCACGTTTACTGAAACTGGATTTAATTTGCAAATGAGTTTACTGTATTTAGTAAAATTGGAGTGAAGGTGTAAAAAGGAAATAGATTTCAGTATAATCTTCCTAAGAACATCAGTTTCTGGTTCTCTTAATCATTTTGCTTGTTTCTGCTTTTTAACCTGTGAATTAGATGGTAAATTTTTCCATTAACTGGCTAGAACTTTACAAACTAACATTTCCAGTTTTTCTCCTAATCTTTTGGCTAGCATTGACTGAAAACTAAACTGCCTTTTTGAAAATGGAGAACTTTTTCAACTTCAGGGATATCACTAAGATGATTGTACCTATAGGTAAGACCTGGAAACAACCTAAATGCCCAAAAACAGATGAGTGGATCGGGAAGCTGTGGTACATATACACGATGGAATACTACTCAGCAATCA
>JAGFMF010011396.1:506910-558412 GCA_019455555.1 Galemys pyrenaicus | reverse complement strand
GCAGACCTCTCCTGCTGTGCCCGCTGCTCCCCTCAGCAGTGTACTTCCGTTGATCTGCCTGTTCTGCTCCCCGCTCTCTGTGGTGAATCCTCTCACACCACCCCCCCACATCTCTGGCCTGTACCCCAGTGCTTGTATGCATAAATAAATCTTTAAAAAAAAAAACAAAAGCAAAAGGTGCAACAACAAGGAAAATTTGGCGAAAGGATCTAGATCTCCACTTATGGGCTGAATCACAACTAAGTAATCATAATTTGCCATTCTTCATATTTCCTTGTACCTACCACCAATTAAAACCCTTTAAAAAACTCACTCTACTTCAGGCAGATTTGAGGTTTCCCCCGTCTCCCTGTTGGTGGACAGAGGGAGAGGGATCATAATGAGACATAATGAGAGCATAAAGGACTGTGGTGATAGTGCACAGGTGAACTGGTGGTAGAAATTCTATGGGTTCTACACTTGAGAAAAGAAAGCAGTGCCATAGTATTGGCTTTTGTGTATTTGGATAGTGATCCCCTAACTCAGTGACAGTAAAGCAATGCATGACTGTATAGATTTTCATGCACAAATATGTATAATTTTAATATTATCAGTTTCTTCTGATATAAATGGCCATGTTGGGTTAAGACCCTGCTTATCAAATTAAAAGCCATATTATATTTTCTCAGTTTGAAATAAGTACAATGAAATAAGTACACACTGGGAAAATTAAAACACTAAATCACATAGATTTTAGATGACTCATGGCTAATTAAGTTATACTCTAGGATTTTTTTAACTTTTTATTGTTACAGTGTTATTCTAACATTTCTTATCTGAGATCAGGTACGAATGGTGAGATAGAGGTCAGGATTCACATATAGCTGTAGGATAGATGTGGCCTTTACCTAGTTTCTTCTAATACTAGCATGTCTCCATTTCTTATTAGTACAATATCACAGGAATCGAAAGCAAAAGGTGCAATCAGGAAACTAATATTAACACGCACTACCCATGGAATTCAAGTTCCACAGGGTGTAGACGTGCTTGCTGTGTGTGCTAGCTTGTGCGTTTTGTCATGTGTGTATTTATGACAAAATCATAGTCAACATATGAGTGCTTCCATGACTATATACCCCACCCCAAGCTCCTGGCATCCACCAATGTTTCACCACCTGCTTAGTTTGTCATTTCACGAATGTTACATAAATGGAATCATACATTATGCAACCTTCTGGGATTGGCTTTTTCCCACTCAGGATAAACTGTGGAGAGTCACCAAGTTGGTGTGTACTGAGACGTCATTCCTTTTATTGCTGAGTAAAATTTCAAGGTACAGGTAAACCACAGGTTCTTTTAACCATCAACTTGATGAAGCACTTTTTGGGTTGTTTCCAGTTTGGGGTGTTTACAAACAAAGCTGTTATGAAGATTTACGTAAAGTTTTTATGTGCACGCAAGTTCTCATTTCTCTAACTAGATGCCCAGGAGTGAAACTACCAAGTCCTTTGGTGATAGAATGCTTGATTATAAGAAAGAGCCAAACAGTTTTCCAGAGTGGCTGCACCATTTTACCTTCCTGCACATTAGGGATCTTATTTCTCTATATTTTTGCACATTAGGGATCTTATTTCTCTATATTTTTGCAGCGTTGTTGTTACTGGTTTTTTGTACTTGGGTTTTTTTTCCCATTCTGATAGGTGTGTAGTTGTATATTGTTTTAAAATGAACTTGTAAACACGTGCATATAACTTCAAAAAACCCACAATATTTAAATAAATAAAATCATGTCAGGTACAATAGAGCAATGGATAAATGGGATACCAATGGATTCACTTAAAATTAGTAGAGGTCAGAATTCATGCCCACTGAAGAGGCACTCTGTCCCCATCAGGGACAGCCACCAAGAAGTCAGACTGCACTCAGATGGCAGCCTGACACATTCAAAAGTTTATAAAGCAGACTGACACATTCTCATGATTTATGGAGATAATATTATAACATTAAAATATTTGAAAATGTTTATTTTTTAAAAAGATTTATTTTATTTTTGTGCATATTAAGAACTGGAGTGTAGGCCAGAGGTCTAAGGGGTGAGAGGATTCACCAGAGTGGGGAGCAGAGCAGGATGATCTACTGAAATACACTGCTGAGGGGAGCAGCAGGCAAGACAGGAGAGGTCTGTTGCGCCATGTGGGTTAGCTCCCTGGATGGGGATTGAACTCAGGCTGCAGTGCCTGGCAATAGCTTGACAGTGCTGAGACTTTAACCCCTTCATCACCAGGGAGGCCCTGAAAATGTTTATTTAAAAAAATCTCAAAATAAACTCACAAATCAAAGCATAATTCAGTGCAATCCCTGAACTTCAACTACCATCAACAACTTCTGATTTTTCTCTATACTCACTTCCCCTTTTTTTATGGAGTATGTTAAAACCAATCCCAAATATCGTGTCTTCCACCTGTAAATAGTTAGAGATTTTTTTATATCCAAAAAGTCACTTTTTTTTACATAAATGTAAGACCTAAAATGAACAATAATTCCTTTACTAAAAAATGTTCAAGAAAAACAGTTTCCCCACCCTCCCACCATGGTCCAAACCACATTGATTCTACTTCCCCTCTAGTCATGCAGGAAGTGTGGACCTGGTCACTGAGTTGCAAGCACAGGCACAAGCACATACAACTTGCTTCTGTTTCTTCCCCTTTAGTACTGTATCATGTCCAGTTACATGTAGCCCCATCATCTTAGCCAGGGGACTTGAATGATTTGATGATTCATATACCTTTAAAAATAATTTCTTTGGTGGACCTCCCTGGTAGCACAGTGGGTTAAGCAACTGCACTATGAAGCTTAAACCATAGTCACTGCAGCATGAGTTTGATCCCTGCTGCAGGCCAGGGAAGGGAACCATATGGTGCAGCAGACCTCTCCTGCTGTGCCCACTGTTCCCCTCAGCAGTGCGTTTCGGTCATTCTGCCTGTTCTGTTCCCCACTCTGTCTCTTGTGAATCCTTTCAACTCCCGCACCTCTGTACACAGTTCTTATACGCATAAATAAATAAATCATTTAAAAAATAACTTCTTTGGGCCTTCCTGGTGGCACAAGGATTGTCTTAGTACTATCAAGCTATCCATAGCCACTGCAGCATGAGTTCAAATCCCTGGCCAGGAAGGTGACCCACATGGCATAGCAGACCTCTCCTGTCTCACCCACTACTCCCCTCAGCTGTATATTTCAATCTACCTGTTTTGCTTCCTACTCTTGTCTCTGATTACTCCTCTCATGCCCCACACCTCTGGCCTATACCTCAGCTTTGTATGCAAAGGTTTAAATAAATTAAACCTTTTATAAAAAACTTACTTACAACACCTACTTATTCCTTATGAATACTGATGCAAAAATCCTCAACAAAATATTAGGCAACCAAATCAGGAGCATATTAAAAGAATCATACACTAAGACCAAGTGGGATTAATCATAAGACCAGAATGCAAGGAGTGAAAATCAATCAATACATTAAATAGAGAAAGACAGAGGAATAATTAAAGGGTCATCTCAATTAATACAGAAAGAATATCTGACAAATTTCAGCACTCAACAAACCAGGACTAGAAGGGAGCTTCCTCAATACAGAGTTACCATATGATTAAGCTAGGTATGTACTCAAAAGAACTTACAGCAGGGAGGGACTCTCATACTTGTACACCCATGTTCATAGCTGCATTAGCCAAAGGTGGATACCACTCAAATGTCTATGGACAGATGAATGAAAAAAGGAAAGTGGTCTGTCTAGTCTTATAATAATTATTCAGTGATAAAATGGAATGAAGTTCTGATAATGCTATAATGGGTGAATGTTAAAATTGTTATACTAAGCTGTAATAATTACTGTACCTGAACCTGTCCTGATGATACAGTCCCATAGGGTGCACATAGGCTCCCAACAGGGCTGCTAAGGCATGGTCAAGACTACAGTGAAGTTCAGCTTCTTCTGCCACCCTACTGTCTTGCTTCCTCTTTCATTTTACAGGCCCTGATCCTTGGTAAACATCTGCACCCCAAACCAACTTCTAGAGAACTCAACAGGCAACAGAAGATTTAGTCAACTCCAGCTTAAAGCTGATGATGCAGATATTTTGCTATGAAAGAATTACACAATCTGATGCCAACTGTTCCTTATCATCTACTGAAGCGCGCGCGCACACAAACATACACACACACTTACACATATTTACACTCCACCATATTCTGATGGAGTACCTAGTACCTCCATGTCATGTTCACCCAAGATTCCACCATTTTGTTCCTCTGGGACATTCTCTTCCGCCTTCTGTGCTCTGCAAATACCTCTGCATCCTACAGAACCCTGCAAACTGCCATCCACTCCTGATGTCTTCTGAGTCTTCCAGACCCAGTCACTCACTAAGTTGGCAGTGAAGCCAGAACACTTGGGTGGATGGTTGCTTTATTGAAGTTAGCTTTGCTCCTTGGCCCACAACTGGATACCCACTGGCAGAGAGGAGTCAGGATAGTGGGTGGAAGGGCTTATGGGGGCATACAGAGTTCTTGAGGGAATAGCTGCCAGGTTGCCAAAGCCTCCCTTGATACTCTAACATTATTGGCCAGAGCAGCTATCTCTTCTGCAGGAAGAAAGACTGCAGACCCTCTGTTCCCAGCACCTAGAAGTATCCCTTCCTGTAATTGCACACTGTCTCCCAAATTCAAAGATCTGTGGTCATCTTGCGTGATTTTCATGGTCTTTCTCCTCACCTTCCTCAGGCCAGCCCATATGAAGGTAGGAGCTGGAGGGTGGGTTCAGCATTGCCCTCCTAAAGCTGTGTGACCTCGGGCCAACCACTGATTCTTGGAGCATCAGCCCCCACTCTATTAATCTGTTTCAAGCAAGGCTGTCACTCTACATTCACTTCCCTTGGAGCTCTTGTACTTAGGCTGAACTGTGTACCCTGACCTAAGGATTGTTCAGAAGTTGAAACTCTCAGTGCTAGTCAGGGCAGTTTCAGGCAAACCAAACTACTTAGGCACCCTACGCCTACTATAGTTGAATGCCCCAAAAACCATTTTTTAATTTCATAAGCAAAATTATGACACATACTTTTCATGCAAATTCAGCATTAAACCACTGAAGAGAATGAATGTTCCTTGGAGAAATGGCTGAGTCCAGGTATGGGACAGAGTACAGGATGATCCTGTAACAACTTGTTTTAGAAAGTAAGGAAGTGCTTACAAATTATGATGTGTTGAAAAGAAACAGAGCCAGCTTGGAGCAGCTCCCATTAGCCAAATCTGCTACCATGTGCTCACTGAAGTAAATAGGGAGAGTAAAGACTGAATAGAGCCATACTAATGAACAAAGCTAGTAAGTGGAGAATGATGGAAATAGAAACAGTATAACCATTCATTTTTTAAAGAGATATTAAAGACAATGGATTAAAAGCTTGAGAACCGGATATTTGTAGTCTGTGTTGTTTGTGAGCATCCAAGGCTATCTCATTCAGCTAGGTGTGCACTGCACCCTCGAAGCGTTCTTAGTCATCAGGACAAACGGAGAATCTACCTCACATGGGAGCCAGCAGAAGCTGGGCGGTGGCAAAGCTGTTGGTGCCTGAGGGGAAGGGTCCTGGAGTAAGGGGGGCGGGGTGGGTGGGTGAAGGGCGGGGATGGTCCCGATCTCTATCTGCAGGCACGCCCCACTTGGGAACCCCCTAACATTCAGTGCTTAGGGGGCGTCGCGGCCCTTACGTAGCTGGCGTCCCCAGACACGAGTAACAGTGGTCTCCACTGTCTGTCACACAGTACAGAACGATCCTGGAACCTCGGTGCGCACGCGCCGTCCAAGTCACCTCATCGAGCGCTCGCCGTCTGAATCTGGGTTCTGGGTTCTACAAGCCGACAGCCAGCAGGCTCAGAACCGGAAGATGTCCCTAGGGCTCTGCGGCGTCGGCTGCGCAAGCCAATCACGGCTGGGGACCGGCGGCTAGGGCACCATGGGCACTGTAGTCGGCGTGCAGACAGGACTACAGCCCCCACAGTCCTCCGGGAGGTGGTGGCCGAAGTGAAGGCGACGGACGGGTCCTCCAGTCAGGGGAGCAGGCCAATCACGACCGGGCGCCGGCACTAGGCACCACGGGCGCTGTAGGCACTCGGGTGGATTCCGGCCCACAAGCCTCCGCGCTAATCTTGCGGCGGCGCGGCCCGGGCGCCGTCGGGCGGGGCGGCGGCGGACTAGCCGGCCTGAGCTCAGAGCCGGATCCCGGCCGCGGCAATCATGTCGGCGCCGTCAGAAGAAGAGGAGTATGCGCGGCTGGTGATGGAGGCGCAGCCCGAGTGGCTGCGCGCGGAGGTGAAGCGGCTGTCCCATGAGCTTGCCGAGACCACACGCGAGAAGATCCAGGCGGCTGAGTACGGTCTGGCGGTACTTGAGGAGAAGCACCAGCTCAAGCTGCAGTTCGAGGAGCTCGAGGTGGACTATGAGGCCATCCGCGGCGAGATGGAGCAGCTCAAGGAGGTGAGCGCCGCCGTCAAGCCCGTGAAACCCCTCAACCAGGCCCTCAATCTGGTGACCCCTTGCCTCAGCCGGCCCATGGTCGGCCCGCATCAGCCCAGGATCACCCTGCCGGGCGGACGGCGAGGTTTTTCTACTAGGGCCCCGGGGTGGCCAACGGCGCGTGCGAGTCTGGGCCCCTGCGGGCAGGGGTCGCAGGTGGGGCCATGTGCCCAGCCTGCTCCTGTGGGCAGGTCTCAGGAAAGGAGAATGTACCTCTCTGTGGGGCTTGGTTCCCGAGGGTGGGGGTGAAGGCGTGGGACAGATGCAGACTAGGGTCTCTATCACTTTCAGTCAAATCGCTCCTCCTTGATCTCCTTCAGAGATCTCAGTGTCTTCTGAGTCCCCTCAGGCAGGAAAGCGCTGGCAGAGACTCATTGCCCCTCCGAGAGTTTTGGTTCACTCACCACTGTGATCGTTTCTGGATGCGGTGCTCCTCCCGCTCACTTCCTGTCCTGCCTCTCTCCCAGGCTCCGCAGAAGGGTGACAGGTCTGTGGGTGTTTGTCAGGGAGGAAGTCTCTTTTCTTCTATGTGATGTCCACTCCAGGCTGTGCGGATCAGCCCTCAAGCTGCCTAAGAGCTTGGTAATGGAAGAACTGGGCAACCCCATGAAGTAGTTCTCCTGGGTGACCCTACACCAGCTTCTCTCCCTACCCCTGACTCCCCAGTCCTATTGTGAGGACTGGGGAGGGAAAATTTGGTTTCTGGAGGGAACATACAGGCCTGGACTCAGGCTCTGTCCTTTGATGATGATGTGACTCTGGGTAGGGGGTCTTAGCTTCTCCCTCCACATAGTGGAAGAGCAACATCACCCTCCAGAAAGCGTTGGTGTCTGTGTTGAGCATCAAAAAAGGCCTGGCATGATGTGTAGTCTGCAGAGCTGCACCTGAGTCATCCTTGTCCATTTGGGCTCTTGGCCCTTGATCTGCACTTTCTACTACTCACCTTCTGATACCTTGGTTAGGGGCCTGGATCATTTAGAGACTCCACATTTCATTGGGGAAACTAGTGGGGTCAGGTGCTTAAATCTATGCCTGGCAGAACTGGTGCTTGGTTAAATGGCTGACAGTGTGTGCATCACGTAGTGGAACTATAAGACAGGTATGATGTCTCTTTTAGAAGGCCGCCTCATCTTGGTGTGTGGGGTAGGAAGGTGCACTGGGATGGGGGGGTTGGCTTAGCTTCTCTGTAGCTCAGGGGCAGGTACCTCCCTTCCTCTACTTAATGGTGTGTCTTGAGGCCCCTGGCAGCACACACACAGCCCCCTTCTGTGTTCACACACCCACCTTCTCTTCCATTGTAAGAACAAGTGGACATTGCTGATGGAACTAGTCTTTGTTGCTTTCTGTTGTCCGCTCTTTGCCATCACAGACACAAACATTTCGACACTGCAAGCATCTCAGCTCAGTTTCGTGGATGTGTCTGGAGAGTGGATCTCTGGGAATCAGGAGACAGGCGTATCAGTCTCTGCAGGTGTTTTTAGGTGTCAGCATGCTTGATTTGATGTCCCTACTGACTCCTACATGCATTGGCCACTTGGCCTGACGTATATCCTCCTCACCATCCTGGACTTCAGTTTTCCTGTTGTGGGTGGGGTGAGATGGTTCACCTGGATGTCCCTGCAGAAGCCAGAGGTAGGTGCGTCAGTCTCAGTAGACGTTACCAGAAAGCTTGCCCCAGGTCACTCACTCATGCCAGCACAGGCTCTTGTCAACTAATTAGTTTTGGCCAGTGTCATACTTGAAAGTATTAGCTCTTGTTTAAAAGTCAAGATTTAAGGTCTTTTTTCTTCTGTAGAAAGGTGAACAATCTTTCAACTTCATTTCTTGAACTTAAGTGGGTTTAGTTACTAAAAAATTGTGCTATGGCGGGGATGCCTGTACCCATGCCAGCACTGTAGATAACTCTGAAGGGATGGAAGGTGGCTGGCCCATCTGTGGTGAGTGGGTCAACATCAGCGCTGACCGTCCAGCACCACCTTCCTCAAGTCTCTCTGTGCCCTTGCCCTTCTTGGCTTGGCAGGGAAGAAATTCATGTCAACTTTGGTCAGTGACATGGTATTTCTAGATGACCTTGGACATGTTGCTCTATTGTCAGCTGAGCTTGCAGGGGTGGGTGTGTTGGAGTGGCAGGTGCCTTGAGTGGGTGGTCCTCTTCGGGAGGGGTCCTAGTGTTCTCTCAACCCTACCCAGACACCAGGAATTTGGGTCTGGACACCCTGACTGCCTTTGTACCACCTCAGGGCCTTGTTTGTGGTGTATCTGCAGCCCGGGGAAGCAGCAGGAGGAGTTTGGTGAGCTGCTGAGTGTCGTGGCTGGGCATGCTGCCTTCTCTACCCTCATTGTACCGCCTTTCTCTGCACTCTGGGAACTCCACCCGCCCTTCAAGGCTTGGCCGCTTCTCTCCAGACTCACCTGCATCCCAGTTTTCAACTGGCGCCATAAAGGCTAGGGCAGGGCTGGTGGGAGTAGCTGCTCAGTCTCCTCATTCCCGTATACCCCCCCATCCCTCTTGTTTTCTTCTCCCCTAGCATTTGGGGAGACAGAGGTAGGGATGGGTGTGAGTGTCTCATACCTTGAGGGAAAGGGTCTTCAAGTCCATCTCATCCACTCCCTCTACTGAAGTCCATGAGCCCTTATCTCATTCCATAGGTAACCTGCTCAACCAAAGCCTCCCAAGCCCACACCAGCCCTGGGGGAGCACATCCTCCTTAGAGCTGTTACGGCCGTGGAAGCCAAGCCACAGAGACACTGATTCCACTCAGACTGTGAGCCCAGAGGTCAGTCCTGAGAGAGCAGACACCTGAGAGGAAGGTGATAGAGGTGTAGTGTCTGTGCGGCCAGCCTCTTTAGTGTCTATTCTGCTCCCAGCTGGACAAATCCTACTTTTGCTAAAGCCTTTGGAGAATCCCCCACTCCTCTGAGACCACCTAGAACTTGACATAGATACTCATTGGGTCTGGAAACTCTGGAAGACCCAAGGGCATTTTGGGGCTTGGTGTGTAGTGGTCTAACTTGCAGTCTAGTGAACTCTGGATGCACTGAGGTTGCCCAGCCCCCAGGGGTCTGATAAGAGGGACACTACAGGCATACAGAGGTAATGACCACACGGGCCATTGTCCTCGCTGCTGGACATTCCCCTCCTTCCTGCCTACACAGTGTGTGGGGTTAGTGCATAACAATCTTCATGAACTCTTCCATATTTAGGAAAAAGTCCCTGAGACCCCTGCATCCTGGTGCTGTTTTCTCCTTCAGGGCCTGGGACATAAGTCACTGTACTCCTCGATACTTGCCTGGTGACATCTGCTTGGGATGACCCTGGATTCAGGGCCTGGGGCACAGGCTAACATGTGTGGTAGAGCTGTTTTCCCACAATCAGTGCTGGGAACCTGTGGGTTGGTCAGGGCGGGGGTCATTTGTGGGATGTCCGAGGCTCCACAGAAGGATGACATTCTACCTAGGCCTTCTGGAACTCTGTCCTGGCTTAGGCTACTAGTCCATCAGGATGGATGAATATGGTACAGGAGGTCACTGCAGGCAGGCACCTCAGACACCTCAAACACTACAGAGCACTGTTGCTGGACCACCCCATCACCTCAGGGAGTCCAGCCTGTTCCTCTGAGGGGTGAAATCAGATTTCCCTCGTCAGTTTAGAGCTACTGCCTGCAGTCAGATCCACTTCACACTCATCCTCTGGGTGAAGAACCACTAGACACCTTGGGGATAAAGAAATCATTTCTTTTAGACAGTGAAGGAAAGGTGGGCAGTGGGCAGGGGCCAGCTAGGACCCTGCAGACTCTGATGGGCAAGATCCTCCCAGGCCCCAAACCCTGGACCCTGTTTTGTCAGGTGTTTAGCATGTGCCCTCTTGACCCATCGCTGTAGAGAGAGCCCAGTGTAACTTCCTAGCTGCCTGTGCCATACTTTGCCCTTGGAAGTGGATTGAGAAATGGGCTGCCAGGCAGGACAGGTGATGGGAGGCGGCGGCAGGGTGGATTTCCTGAGTGTTGTCAAAATGTGGGGTATGTCCTGAGGTGGTCATAGGAGACACTGGCTCCTGGAACAGGGTATGTCCGGTGGGCTGTCTGCCATCACCCCTCACCTGGTGCAGAGCCTGGGATTGCAGTGTTAACCCAGTGAAGTGTGGCACATTCCTGTGGCAGGTGAGCAAGTCTGCATTCTTTCCTGCACTTGGTGGTATCTGATTTTGTCATATTGGCCAGTATAGCAAGGCAGAAATGGTGTACGGTCAGCTTGATTTGTTTCTTGTGTGAAGCAATTGGTTTAGCTAAGATGCTTGTTTTGCAAATGTGAATTCTTTTCCAGGTGATTGACACCTGAAAGAAGAACATGAACATAAGGAGAGTTTAGCAGTTAGTGATTTTGTCCCCATATAACACAAGGTGAACACAGAACCTGCCCCAGTGGTCTCCATTGCATCTTCCCCTCTGATGCATGGTGCCCACTGGCAGCATGGGGCATCCTTCAGGCCCCTTTGTCAAGATGAAGTTCCCTGTGTGTTGTAGCTTTTATGCTTTCAACTCTTTTACACGTGTAAAACTGTGCTGTCTTTTCTCTTTTTTTTTCTAATTTTTTTTTCTTTATATATATTTGACATCAATGGCGGTCCCCATGGATTTCCCACCACCATTTCACCAGTGCACCATCACCTCAGAGCCTTGTGCCTTTTCTTAATTTCCTAAAATAAACTACTTTAAAACAGTTTAGATTTACAGAAAATTATGAGGATAGTACAGAGAGTTCCTGTGTGCCCGGCACCCATTTTCCCATTAAGTTAATGCAGTACATTGTTACAGTTGCTGAGCCAATATCAGCGCAATGTTATTAATTAAACTCTGCTTTGCTCACATCTCCTTAGCGTTGGCCCGCTCTTCTTTGTGTTCCTTTGTACCCCATCAGGATCCCAGGTGACAGTCACCACGTATCATTGGATTCTTGCTGTTGTAAGTTTCTCAGACATGCCTTGTTTTTGGTGATTTGCCAGTTTTGAGGAGTGTTGATCATGTTTTTAGTCGAATGACCTTCAGTATGTGTTTGTTGATGTTTTTCTCATAATTAGAAGGGAGCAGTAAGCTTTGGGAGGAAGCCCGCACACATAACCTTGTTGAGTGGTCTTGGTCCCTACTGTCAGCATCTCCCCATAGAGGTATTTACTCCCCTTTTTGGGGGAGTAAGTCACTGTGCAGCCCCCACCTAAGGACTGGGGAGTTATGCTCCCTCCTTGAGGGTGAGTAGCTACATAAATTACTTGAAATTTTTCTGCAGAGAAGACTTGTCTCTTCCCCCTTTATTTTTCCATTCACTCATTTATGGTGGTGTGGTCCATGGATGTGTGCTTTATATTTGGGGTGATATTCCAGTGTTGCTTCATTTTCTTGATCAGCTTGTTCCAGTGTTGGCTCTGGCAGCTCTCTCATTTGTCTCTGGTGCCCCTTGACACACCCATCATTATGATTTTCTCCTTCCTTCCTCCCTCTTTCCCTTCATCCCTCTCTCCCTGCCTTCATCTCTCCTTCCTTTTCTCCCTCCCTCCCTGTTTTGAGCATCTCTTTGTTTGCTGTACTGCAGGATACTCCAGGTCCATCTTGGGTTTCTTACTCCAGTCTTGGGATAAGCTGTTTCTCCGAGGAGCTCTGGTTCCTTTATTGGAGAATGGTTTTAGAGTCCAAGATCTGGGTGCTGGGTGTTCACTACTGCTAGTGTCACTGCTTCTAGGCTCACTTAGCAGATAGCTGTGTGCCCACTCACCCATGTTGCCCACTTCCTTTATATAACTACCTGTGTGTATTTTAAGCTCAACATGAGTTTATACTGAGGTTTCCAGTTCTTCTCTGTCACCTCACAGATTTTTCTACCACCTCCCCTTTAATCTCCTACCCAACAAGGACACACCTGACTCCTTACCCGCCACAGTGACTGCTGGGCTGCAGCACACAAGTGCAGGGTCAGGATTTGACCTATACCCTTGGGAAACAACCTTTTCAATTAGACCACCTTGCTTATGTGTAGTTCCTGTGTGTTTGGTCACTCGTCACTATTTCCAGAGTTACTTAGGTTAGCCCCTTCTCTTCCCTGTCCTCCCTTCAGTGAGGCAGTTTCAGCCATTTGTGATACAGTTAGATTGTTTTGCCACTTTCTGCATTCATTCTGGGATCTCTTAACCTACTAAATTACTTTTTTAATTTGCATACATTAAGGGGCATCAAGATTCACTCTCTGTACTGTAAGATTCTCTGGTTTTTAACAAATGCGTAGTATCCTTTATCTACCTTTACCTTGTCTTACTGAATTGTTCCACTGCCTTAAAAAAATCCCCTGATCTCTACCTATGCAAACTCCCTGCTCCCCCATGAATCGCTGGGAACTATGGATCTTTCACTGTCTCTGAGTTTTGTCTTTTTCTAGAACATCATGTTGTCGGAATTCTTTGCAGAATGACTTCTTTCACTTAGGAACACACATTTGAGATTTATTCGTGTTTTTTGTGGTTTGATTGCTCTTTTTTTTAAAAAAAAATCACAAAATATTTTATTGTATAGATATACCACAACTTGTTTATTCATTCAAACTGGGCATCTTGGTTGCTTCCTGTTTTGGCTATTGTTAATAAAGCTGCTGTAAGCATCCCTGTATACCCATGGTCTTGTGGTTGTTTTCAGCCTTAATATCTGGGAGCACTGTTGCTGGATCATATGGTGAGTGTATGTTTAATTTTGTGGGAAATGGCCAAACTGTCTTCCAGAGTGGCTGCACCATTTTATATGCACCAGCAGTGAGTTAGAGTTCCTGTTCTCCACGTCCTAACCTGCATTGGGTGTTGTCAGCATTGTCAATTGTCAGTTTGGGTTTTAGTTATTGTAATAGGTCTGCAGTGAAAACTTGTGTTTAATCTTCATTTCCTTAATGATACATGATGCTAAGCTTCTCCTCATATATTTATTTGCTGTCCGCTTGTCTTTGATGGAGAGGGAGTGGCCTAAGGTTCAGTGTCATGAGCTAAGTCCTGCACCACAACTCTCCTTAGCTACAGTTTGCGCAGTGGCTGCTACCACTTGAAGCAGTGTTGCTGCTTTGTGGCTGGCCCATGAAATGGCTCAGTAATCTCTACAAGAGGGCATCTAGGACTGTCAGGAGCAGCAGGCCCTTGTGCTTACATGTGTATCACAGGCGGCATGGCTTGCGGATCCGTCTGGTGAGCTCAGGTGTGAGGTGGAGGCTGAGACTGGAGAGCAGACACCTGACTGAAGAGGGTCTTGCCATCCTGCCCCAGCCTCGGGTGTCCCTGCTTCATGGGCAGAGTAGTGTCTTGAGCCCCTCAGGACATCTGGGGCTGGCTCTGCCACGGCCACGGTCATGAAGGCAAGACAGTGGTATGGGACTGCATGACCCTCAGAAGAACCAACTCCTTTCTCACCTGACAGCAGCTCCTCTCCATAGGCTTCACTCTCATCCCTGAGACCATAGAACCAGGGGCCTTGTAGGGACATGGCCTGAGCTAGTCTCCTGTGCTTGCTGGCTGAGAGACTTGCTGGACATTCCTTCCCTACACAAGTCTGGCAGTGTGAGACATACTGAGCATAGTGGTGGTGTGAGCAGAAAACCCGCTGTTGCAGGCCACTTAAGGCTCCAGTTGGCATTTTCCTGGCTACTTTGCCCACCAAGCATCCCCCTCAGCCTGAGACAGATGGAGCTGGACAGCTGCCCCACTGCAGGTGCAGGCCATTGAATGGAGGTTTTTGTTGGGCAGCCAGCAGCTGTAGAGGATGAGGGCTTGTCTCCAGGCCTGCCTGTGTGTCCCTGGGCAGAGAAGCAAGGGTCTATGGGGACTGCTACCAGCCATAAAACTCAGCTGGCCAGAAGCCTCTCTGTTAACAGTAGGGCAATTAGGGCATAATCTACTCTAAATGGCACCCAATTCTAGTTAAATCCCTTCTACCCAGGAGTGGATTCCCAGTTTTCTAAAAGCAGCTTAGCATTTGGATGTGGCCCAGGGCAGCTGGGGCACAGGGTTGGTGATGGGCAGACATGGGCAGATGAGATGGATGGGGCGGAGAATGAAAACCACTGCATTCCCTTTGGGCTGCTGGTCCTTGGATCTGGTTTTTAAGATCTCCTTAGCCTGCATGCAGGTGCTCCAAGGGGAAACTGAGGTCAGAAGCCAAATAGTGGGAAGGGAGATGCTGGGCCTTTGGAGCGCATCTGAGACAGGACTGGGCCCTTGGATGCTGGTGGATGGGTGAGAGGTACCTCCCAAGTAAGGTGTGTGCAGGCGTGCCTACCCTCCAGTGGCCCCCAGGAAAAGGCCTCTCCTTTATAGGTGGAGATCCTCATTCTTCAGTTTGTTCAGCTGTGGGTTAGGGGAAAAAGGAACAAATATCTCCTTGGGTGGTAGCCAGGCCTTCCACACCTCCTCCATAAATACCTGAACAGCAAGGAGGGAGTGATATGTTGTCCTTCTTGGAGCCTCCACCTCCAAGAAGGGGTGGGAAGATTGGATGAAAGAGCTAACTGACGGCGGGTATGGGAGTGAGGTCTCTTGTGAAGCCACACAGTTGCCCTTTGGGGAGTTGGCAGCTCTTTGGGGGTCTGGTCAGGGAATGAGTCTGTTACTTGTTTCTTCACTGACTTGGAGTCCAGGGTAAGTGTGTGCAGTGACTTTACCACATGCAAGACCACGTAGGGAGCTTTCAGAAACCCCCAAACCTGCGATATACCCAGATGAACCCAATCAGTCTCAGGGTGGTGTTCAGGCCTCAGGAGTGTTAATGCTCCCAGAAGGATCTCAGTGGTAAGATGGGTTTGAGACCCTCATCACTTGAGCTTCTGAAACCTCCTTATCCATGTTGGTGGAGCGTTGCTCTCTGTTATTCCATGGTCACAGGATTTATCCATATCACTCCTTCCTAGACCCTTGTCCCTTTATTCCTATGAGGGCTCCTCCATGTTGGTGCTCCCTGGCTGCACCCCTAGCTGTCCTTTTTTGGAGGTGTGTGTGTGATTGAGGACAGACCCAGATAGAGGATTGAGCCTGGGAGCTATTAGTGCTCTGAGTCACTGTGGGAGGTGGTGATTCCCCCCCAGCAGACCCCCTGTCCATGCATTAGACCTGCTCTCCCTAGGGGTATACCCATCTATCATGAGGGCCTATCAGTACCCTGCAGTGTCACCATGTCAGGTCCTCAGAACTTAATGAGCACCTGTCACTTTCCAGGTGTGGGCTTGCCTGCTACAATCCTGCAAACACAGGAGGAGCAATTCTGTACCAAGCATGGGTGCTCCAGGCCCAGCAGTACTTGAGTTTGCACAGGCCAGGCCCTGTGTGTGGAGCACCCTTGTCCCTTGCTGCTCTGGCCTGAATTGTGTATCTGGGGTATTCAGGTCCTGCTTCCTACCCCTCCCCACCACCCCAGCCCCACTCTACTCTGAGTTGGAAACGATGGTGTGTTAGTGCTAGGATGATGTGGAATGAGGAACTTTTACACAGAAGGTAGGAGAACCCTAGATAATGTTGATATTCTTCCTGCCAGCCTCTGCTATCCCCATGGGCCCTGAGATGTTCCCTTGACCTCTGGTGACACCCCTTCCCTGAAAGGGGTGTCCAGATGGGGACTGCAGAGATGACACAGGGCTCTGTCCAATCCTCCAGAAGATTCTACCTTGTGTGGGAGCTCACACAAGCTCTCCCTGGAGGTTCCCAGAAAGCTGTTCCTGTGGGCCCCCCTGAACATTGTCTAAGGGAATGCAGGGAGTACAGGGGAGAGTGTGGGTGATGGGGTGGTGGGTGAGCTGAGGCAGGGGAGAGGCACAAATTAGTAGGGTGCAGGGCCATGGGCTGTGACTCTTGGGTTGGGAGTTTGCTTGACTCAGGCAGGCAGCCTGGTTGAAGTCATTAATAGGTTGAACAAATACACTAACTTTGTTGCTTTTGCATTTTTCTTTGCTTTGGATTCTTGTTGCCTTGATACTTTGTTCAGTTTATGTGTTTCTTTTTTGTCATTAATGTGTATTTTTAGTGCAACCCCTCCCCCAGCACAGTACTGCCTTGGCAGTGATCCCCAAGTTTTGATATGGATGTTTCTATTTTTTGTGTATTCAGTTTCCTGTTGTTTTGCGTGTCTGATACAGACATTGTTTAAGAGATTAATTTTAAATTTTCATGCGCTAATATACTTTTGATAGCTTCTATTTTTTAGAACCATTTTGGGTTTACAGAAAACCTGTGAAAAACTTTTAATTTTGATGTATCACAAACGCTTGTGGGGCTGCTCCTTTTCCAGTACTGTGATGTCACTCATCCTATTGTCAGCTGCTTCCTTAGGAAGAAGCTCTGCCTTTTTTAAGACATGCCTTAAATCCCGTTGTTGTTCCTTTTTGTTTATGATTTATTTACCTGCTGCTAAATTCCCCATCTCTAGTTCTTGACCTGGTTGTGACACATTCTTGTGTGCCAGCCATTAAGTATTTTGTGTGAGGTTGTTTATGCCAGTAGATAGGCATATATGGACTTTGCTATCTAATGCTATAAGTCTGTCTCATGACATTGAGATCTGTTTCTACTTTGTAGATCTGAGACATATCTTGCACTTGATAAAACCCCGGGGAAACAGGGCTTATGTGTGGCTGAAGGGCTGGTACAGAGCTATCTGGGTGCCACATTGCAGGCCCTGCATATCTTCTCTTCAGTCCACAAAGATCCCAGATCCACTTTGACTTAAACCAGTGGCTTGCATGTACCAATTTTTTGAGGGAATCCTGTATTCAGAATACAGACTGAAGTCAGAAACCTTAGACTTGAGCTGCTATTTCCTCTTTTCTGACCGTCTGTCCCTCCCTATACATCTCCTAAGGTTGCTCGGCCCTCCTGTGGGACAGATGCAGACGATCACAGGTTAGTAAGCACTCTGCTCTAAGTGGGGCTGGAGGTGCAGTGGGTACAAGTGTGCAGTGCATGGTAGTAGAGAAGTGGAGGCTGTGAGTAATCCTTCCTCCCTGAGCACCAGCTGCTCAGTGTCCTGGCTTTTCCCCCAAGGGTTCCCCCCACACACTTGTCCCAGGGCAAGGGTCTGAACAGGAAAAGAGGTGATGCCATTTCAGGTGCCCCTCATTCTGGTTGGGGGATAGACGCAGTGCTGACCATCACCAGTCAATAACCAAGGATGGTGGTGGACAAGGGAGAAAGGATTCTGTTCATCCTGTGCTTCCCCAGGACGCCAGACTTTGGGCACCTTTTCCGACTCAGCTCAGGACCCTGGCAAGGAGCCAGTGTCTGTCTGCACTGGCTCTAGGCTCAATTCTAGGCTCTAGAATTGAGTCCTGGGGACCTAAGTCTGAAGACTGAGGAGTGCTGAGAGTCCCCTAGAAAGGTCCTTGTCAAGCCAGCTGAAGGGGTGCTAAGTGGGGTATGTGCTAGTTCCCTTCTATGGTCCTAGGGACAGATGGGGGTTAGACCTTTTCTCAGCCCAGGACCCTGGCACGGAGCCTATCAGAAGGGCCAGAATGGCAGCTGACAGACTCAGAATTCCTGGGATGCCCAGCCACCTCCGTTCCAGAGGGAACCACCCTAGTGCAGTCTGATGGCCCTTGAGGGAGTAGTGAGACCTGTGGGGTGGGTGGAGCTGGGTCAACTCAGGAATTCCAGCAGTACAAGAGTTGAGAATCTCAAATCTCAGGTTCCTTGTGAAAACTGTTTCCTGGAATGGCACTTTACTTCATTGGAATGCTGAGGCCGGCACTCCTGGCGTGGCAAGTGTTCTGTCTACTGCTCCAGAGGCCAGACTGGTCTGGGAAGGAGGATCCCCAGAGCAGCTCTGCCTACAGAGCTAGCTCTCACTGCTGTTTCTACCCTGGTGGTGCAGGATCTTCTCCAGGGAGCCAGATCCTGATGGGTGTTAGGTCCAGGCTCTGGGTAGGTATGTCAGAAGCAGTGGGTCAGTGCACATTGGATAGAGGCCCACATTGCACTCTTGATGAGCGTCCAGACTCTCACCCAGGGTCTCCTCATTAATGGACTTGATGTGGCTTATTTCACCTGTGGGTCTGGGTCCTGCCTCCACACTGGGCTGGATATTCCACCTTAACGGCCCAGTTTACAGATGGTGCTATGTCAGAAAAGGAATTCACAGCTGGGACTTGAACTGAGGCAGCTGGTGTGACAGGGCTCATACCTTGCTCATCTTCCCAGCAGGTGCTGGCGTCTGCATGATCCAGCACCTCTGTGCAGGGCTCAGAGGCTATACAGTGTCAGGACCCAGGTCTGCCAGCCCCCCTGCCTTGTTTCTGCACTTGTGTCACGCCTTCCCTCACTTGGAGCCCCTCCGTCTGTCCAGACATAACCCATGCACCTTTCCTCCCTGCACTGGGATAGCGACAACCCTACCAACTTGCATACCACAGGAAGTGGGTGCTGGTCAGCTGAGCCATAGCTACTTTCAGCCTGTCTTATAGGTGATGTTTCACTCATTTTTTAAAAAATTATTTATGCATACAAACACTGGGGTACAGGCCAGAGGTGTGGGGATGGGAGGATTCACCAGAGACAGAGTGGGGAACAGAACAGGCAGATTAACTGAAACACACTGCTGAGGGGAGCAGCGGGCACAGCAGGAGAGGTCTGCTGCACCATGTGGGTCTCCTCCCTGGCCGACAGCTGGGATTGAACTTGTGCTTTAGTAGCTGCAGTTTGCTTCACAGTGTGTTGCTTAACTCATTGTACCACCAGGGAGGTCCCGTTTCACTCATTTTTTAATGTATTTCTGTGGCTGCTTCCACACTACTATGGTGGAGTTGAGAGTTGTTGCAACAGATGTCACGGTCTGTGCAACAGTTTATATGTGACTTGACCAGGCTAGGAGATAAAACATCATGTCTAGATATGTCTGCAAAGGTGTTTCTGGCAGAGATTCAGTGGATGCCTCATCAGTGTGGGTGTCATCCAGTCCATCAGGCACCAAGTGGGACAAAAAGTGGAGGAAGGACCACTGCCCACTCTCTCTACTTTAGCTGGGACTCCCACCTTCCGCCACCCTTGGACCCCGGTACTAGATGGTTCTGGGGCCTTTCAATTCCTGGACTCCTGGACCAGTGGTCCCAGTTCTTGCATCTTCAGATTGACTGAAATACAACACGCACTTTCCGGGGTCTTCAACTTGCCGATGGAAGATTGTGGGACCTCTCTTTATGATCACATAAGCCAGTGTTTATGGCTAAATCTCAGGGACCTGAAATGACAGCTTACCCTTTTAATTCTGCTTCTCTGGGCACTAGTAGAGATTTTGGTACCAAGAGTGTGAAGCTGCTTGGGGTCTCTTCCTGACTGCTTCCCTGTCCCCATACTGACCTTGTCATTGCCCTGGACATCTGTAGCAGCAGGAAAGTGGTGGCACTGGAGCAAGGTTCGGGATGGTTCTGGGCAGATGGGTCAGGGAAGGAGAGTCTTGGAGCCCTTGGTGGCTTTTCATATTTTATTTAGTAGAGGTGGCCAGGTACATGGCAGGCAGGGGTGCCAGGGGGCCAGGAGGCTGGCAGGCCTCCCAGCCCCCAGTACATCTCACCCTCTCGGCTGCTTCTTCTCTCTGCTGCTGCTGCTGCTGCTGCTGCTGCTCCTGCTCCTGCTCCTTCGTCCTGTTGGTTCTGTTGGTCCTCACAGTTCTCATGACGCTGCCCATTTATGCCCGTGTCCAACACAGGTGCGCCCACTTGCGCATGCCCACCGGAATGTTGGCAGCACCACAGGTGTCCATCATCACAGTGGTGGGAGGGTGGAAAGACCTGATCATTCTTTACCCTACAACATCCCACCCAGAGGAGAGGCCTGTGACTCTCCAGACTCTTTCCTTGGGGTGTGGCAGAGTCTAGAACTGGGTCTCTCCAAAGGGATTACCTACCCCAAGGGGCCTCTAACCCCAAGGTTAGAGAGAGGTGGGTGTGGCCTTTTACCTGTAAAGTCTGTACACAGCTGGTGCTGGTAGGGATGCTGACCTCTGGGTAGGCCTGGGACCTGGTAGCCCTCTCTGAGTACCCCAGGCCTTGCATCCAAGGACTCAATTCAATAACCCCAGCTGTACACAGTCCTGCTGTAGCTCTCTTGGTGTATTCTAGTACAGCTTTACCTACTTAGCCTGATGTGGTCACAGGTGGATGACAGGGCTGAGTTGTGCTAGCCCCAGGTGTAGGGTGGGGGGGGTCCCTCCCATTAGTCTGTCAGCTGACATTCATTGCTGTAATTGTTCTTTCTGCTTTGTCTCTGGATCTTGGCCTCAGTCAGGGTGGTGGGGGCCCACTCCTCGTCCTGGACAGTGCAGCGTGGGTCAGGCGTCACGTGCCTCATTCGTGTGCCTCCTGTGTGCCACCCTCTTGCTAGAGGCTGTTGGGGATATTGCTTCATTGGTTCAGGTCAGAAATGCTGGGAAGGAGATGTTGGTTTCTTTTGAGGCAGGAGGGACTGCCCTTGCCTGGTGGGTCCTAGGCCCTGCCTGGAAAAACTAGATGTTTGGCGTGTGGCGTGAATGTCTGTGGGCGCGCCATCCTCACCAAGACTGCGCCCTCACAGTTGCAGGCAGCAGTAACTTCGTTGACCTGTGACTCCTGTCCAACATGCCCAATTAGAACCTCAGTACTGCTCTGTCCCCACTTTCCTGCTTTCTGGGCACCCTGTGTCCATGGCCACGCTTGTTCATGCAAGCTGTGTCAGCCTTCTTGGGGTACTGCTTTCTTGCTTACCTCTCCTTGCCCTGCCCATATGAGGCAACAGCTGCCATGCCCTATTACTAGCATCCTCCACTGACTTTGGGCTCAGCCTTTACCTCTGTGACCTTGCTCTTGAATGGGTGTTCCAGTCCCACCCTCCAGCCCTTCCCATCCAAGGCCTCCATCCTGGGGTGTCTTTCCACTCTACACCTCTTTTGGATTGGAGTCTCAAATTCAGTCAAGCAGTGTTCATTCAGGAATGGACTGCACATGCCCATGGACACAGGTCACCCCAAGGGTTGAGTCTGGGAGCATGACAGACAAGCTCAAGGAGGGGCAGTCTTTGCTCCGAGGAGATGAGAGAAGAGGGGTAGATTGGATCAGGCAGCAGGTACCCCAGCAAGAGCAAAGGCGCAGGCTTGTGTGTGATATATAAGCAGTGTGTGGGGAGGGCCTTTGCCTCTGCTTCCCCATGGGAACCCCCAGGTCTCCTGTACCCACCTAGCCATTTGCATAGGCCTCTCTGCCCGGGCCTTCTCTCAACTTCTGTAAGTCTCCTGACTACACTGCTCTCCTGTGATTGCCCTGCCCAGCATGCTTGGGCATGGTCCAGGCGTCTGGGCAGTGTCCACATGGGCCTGGACCATCTTGAAGCAAAGCCTTTCATGACCTCATACTTGGACTCACTGGACCTGGGCAGTTTCCGAGCAGTAGACAGAAAAACATGTCATAACCGGCATCAGCCCATCTCTAGCCTTGGCTGCCCATGGAGGAGGGTAGAGGGAGGACAGTACAACAGCACTGCTACCTGTCCACAGGGTATCCTGAGGTGCAGGAGAATATCATCTTATTCCCCTGAGCAGTGGGGAAGTTTGAGGGCAGGACTGGGTGGACATCCAGGCTGGATCCCCAGATGGCCAGGGGCTTCTGGGCATGAGTCTGGGAGGTGAGCAGCACAGCAAGAAGCTACACAAACACACTGGTGGCTGGACACCTGTTGGAGGGCAACACTGCTGCAGTGGCATGTCCTGGGGCAGGGGGCAGGTTTTGAGATGGACTCAAAGGTACATAGGTACAAGGTGCTTTGATGAGAAGACATTCATTTGGGTGACTGAGTGACCAGGTCTTCAACTCTGCCTCTGTGACCCCTCAGTCTCCTGGCCCGTGAGCTGGGGCAGGAAGCACCAGGCTGGCATTCAGGTTCACATTCTCCAGAAGGCATCCGAGTTGTCTAAAACAGCTTTCTTGAGGTGCAATTGAAGTACATTAAAATGCTTATATGTAAAATACTCAATTAAGTTTTCCTATGAATATACACTCATGGATGAACAGTATCATTGAGGAAAAGAAGGTAGCTTTCTCCTGCTTACAGTCTCTTCTTCCTGTCCCCATCCCGGGTAACCACAATATACATTGTTTACATCTTCTAGAGTTTTACATAAGTGGAATCTACAGCATAGACTTTTTGGGTTTGGTCTGGCTTTCTACTGAGCCTGCTTTTGAGATTAATTCATGTTAATGTGTGCCTCAATGGTTGCTCCTTTTGATTGTTAAATAATACTCCGTTGTGTGTCTGACTGTACTTCCTATAAAAATTTTTTGCTTATTGATGTTTATTGGGTTGTTTTCTGTTTGTTTTGGCTATTACAAATATATGCATTCTCGTGTTTTCATTAGGTAAATACCCAGGAGTGGATGATAGGCCACATATTAGGTATGATGCTTAACTGTTCAAGGTTCTGCCTGTATCTCTTCTGAAGTAGTGGTAGCATGTTACCCTTGTGTCAGTGAGATAGGAGAGCTCGTGGTGCTTCCTCTCTTGCTAGCACTTGGTTGAGTCAGACGTTTATTAATGTTACCATGGTTTATCTTTTCCATCCTTTAACATTTTTTAGACAGCTTTGTTTTTAACAACTTTATTGATGTAATTCACATGCTATCTAATTCATTCATTTAAAATGTACACTTCAGTGGCTTTTAGTATAGTCATAGTCATGTATCCATCACTGCAGCAATTTTAGAACATTTCGTTAGTCCAAAAAAGATACCCTGTACCCCTAGTTGTCACCCACTTCAACTTCCCAGTTCTAACCCCTGGTCCTGGATAGCAAATAATCTTCCTCTCTATATTGATTTACCTGCTTTGGACATCACCTATAAATGGACTCACACCGTTTGTTCTTTTGTAACTTAATTTCTTTATGTAGCAGAATATTTTTAAGGTTCATATGTGTTGTAACATGTGTCAGCAATTCATTTTTTTTATTACCAGGTAGTGCTCTGTGGTGTGGATGGACTGGGTGGAACACATTTTATTTAGGCATTCACTGCTTGGTGGACATTTGAGCTGTTTCCACTTTGTTATTATGAACATTGTATGCAAGTTTTTGTGTGAGTATATGTTTTTGTTTCTCTTGGGTATATATACCTGGGAGTGTGGAACTGCTAGTTTATATGGTAGTCTGTATTTAATTTTTTCACAGTGGCCTCACCATTTTACATACGCTCCTCAGAGATATTGTGATTCTGTTCCAGACCTCTGCAATAAAGTGAATGTCAAAGTGAGAGTCACATGAAGTTTTTAGTTTCAGTGCATATAAAAGTTGTCTTACACTATGCTGTTGTCTGGTAAGTGTGCAGTGTTATGGCTAAAGTAATGTATATACCTTAATCAACAGTACTTTATTGCTAAAAAATAAAATATCACAAGAGCCTTCAGCAAGTCATGATCTTTTTACTGGTGGAGGGTTACAATAGTAACATTAAGATCACAGATCACAGGTCACCATAACAGACATAATAGTAATGAAAAAGTGAAATATTGTGAGAATCACGACAGTGAGAGACATGAGGTGAGCACGTGCTTTTGGACAAGCAGCACTGATGGAGTCGCTCCATGCCGGCTTGCCACAAATCTTCAATTTATGAAGTGTGTATCAGAGAAAGTTTCCCCTGTATAACTCAGCAATATGTGATGGTGCCAGTTTTCATACATCTTTACCAGCCCTTCTTATTTTCAGTTGTTTTGTGGGTGTGAGGTGCTCTTGTTGTGGTTTTGACACATTTCAGTAATGATTAGTGATGTTGAACATCTTCTTATGAGCTTTGTTGGCCATTTGTCTATCTTGTTTGAGAAGTGTCTAGTCAAATCCTTGGCCCATTTTTAAATTAGGTTGTCTTCTTATTGTTGAGCTGTAGGAATTCTTTATATGTTCTGGATACTAGACTTTTTTCAAATACAAGATTTGAGAATGCTTCTCCTATTGCCTAATTTGTCTGTTCACTTGATATTGTCTTTTGATACATAATTTAAAAATTTGTTTTCAATGTTGTTTTAGCTTTTCTGGGCTCCATGCATTTCCTTATTGTTTTCCATTTCTGCAAAAAAGGCCATTGGAATTTTGATAGGGATTGCATTTATTAGTTAATTTTAAAAAATTATTTATGCATACAAGAATTGGGGCCTCCCTAGTGGCGCAATGGGTTAAGCAATGCACTATGAAGCAAACTGCAGCCACTGCAGCACGAGTTTGATCCCTGCTGCTGGCCAGGGAGGGAACCCACATGGCATAGCAGACCTCTCCTGCTGTGCCCACTGCTCCCCTCAGCAGTGTGTTTCAGTTAATCTGCCTGTTCTGTTCCCTACTCTGACTCTGGTGAATCCTCATCCCTCACACCTGCCCTGTACCAGTTCTTCTATGCAAAAATAAATAAATCTTATATATATATATATATATATAAATAATTGGGGGCTAGGCCAGAGGTGTGGGGGTTAAGAGGTTGCACTAGACCAAGTGGGGAGCAGAACAGGTGGATCTACTGAGGGGCAGATCTACTGCTGAGGGGAGGAGTGGGCGGGTGATACAGAACAGGTCAGCTGTGCCATGTGGGTCAGCTCCCTGACTGGGGCTTGAACTCGCACCACAGTGGTTGGTAATGGCTTTGTAGCACTGAGACTTTAACCCCTGCTCCACCAGGGAAGCCCTTTAGTTAACTATTTTTAAAAGAGATTTTTAGTAATAAGAAAAAAGTCTTTACTGTTTGCCCACATAGTTTCATATCTGGCGCTTTTCAAAATTCCTCCTTGTTAATTCGGATTTCCATCAGGATTATTTTTCTTCTGCCTGAAGGTTTTATTTAACACTTTGTGATGCAGTTCTGCTGGTGATGAACTTGTTCAGCTGTGATGTGTCTGGAGTCTTTATCTTACCTTAGCTTGTGAGCAGTTTTCACTGAGCACTGCTTATTTTCTGAAGATGTTGTGCCCCGTCCTCTACTGTCAAAGAAACTCCTTGTCACAGTGTGTCCTTTATTTCCCCTCTCTGATCTTGGTATTTTCTCTGCAGCACTGGCTTTAAACAATTTGTGATATGCCTTGGTAATATTTTCTTCATATTTCTTGTGCTTGGGGTTGACAAGTTGCTAGTATTTGTGGCTTTCCATCAACTCTGGAGGTTTTCCAGAAGATACTTTTGCTCTGTACTTCTTTCCTCACCCTGGAGCCTCCAGCTGCCATGGACTGGGCTCCTTGAAGCCATCCCCTGTGTTTTGTTTTTGGTAGTTTTACTGCTGTTTCTTCATGTTTATTCTCTTTTCTTTTGCGTTGGTCTCATCCTATGTATGTCTCACCTCACACATTGGAATTCCATCCTTAGCATTTTCCATGAAAACCAGTCCTGATCTGTCCAGCCCTATCACTGTGTCCCTCTGAACTTGCCTTGTTCTTGTAGACTGGCTTCCTGCCCCCCTGTGGGCAAGATGCCAGTGCTCAGTGCTGGGAGATGGTGCTTTTACTCTTGCGTGTGTTCTCTTGCTTTGTTCTGGGGGTGCAGTTAAGTTACTTGGAAACTGCCTGATCCTTCCAGGTTTTGCCCTTAAGCTTTGTTGGTTGGACAGAGAGCATTATCCAGCTTCACGTGCTGCCTTTGTGAGTGGTGGAGTTGTCCCTCAGTCCCTCTGGTTCCTTGTTTAGGACCTCAGAACCCTTCTCACGGGCTTGCACTGACCTTCTTATCTATAGGCTACCTCTGCTTCTGCCTGCCTGGCTTCTCTGCACTGTGTGTGGCTACAACTTCTTTCTGGGAGACCCATCATGGAGCTCACCTGAGTCCTGCCTCTCCTCACCTGGTGCCCAGTGGCCTGACAGCCTTTGTGTAGTCTCATAATTTCCTGGTTACTCTCAATTTTCCACCAAGAAAGGATATCCAGTTCCTATGATGGTCTCATCTTGGGTTTGAGGTCAAGTCTCCATTGGTCTTTGTTTTTTTTTTTTTTTTTATTAATATAAAAAAATTTTTTAGGGCCTCCCTGGTGGCGCAGTGGGTTAAGCAATGCACTATGAAGCAAACCGCAGCCACTGCAGCACGAGTTCGATCCCTGCTGCCGGCCAGGGAGGGGACCCACATGGCATGGCAGACCTCTTCTGCTGTGCCTGCTGCTCCCCTCAGCAGTGTACTTCGGTTGATCTGCCTGTTCTGTTCACCACTCTCTGTGGTGAATCCTCTCACCTCCCCCCACACCTCTGGCCTGTACCCCAGTGCTTGTATGCATAAATAAATAAATATTTTAAAAATATATAAAATTTTTTTAAAAATTTACATATTTTAATCCCCATGTATTCCCCATCACCATATCACCAGTGCACCCTCATCCATCGGTCTGTCTTTGAAAAGCTGCTCAGGTGCTCATGGTCCCCAGACTGGAAATTGGGTGGATGCAAAGATTCAGGCTAAGGCTGGCAGGCCTGAACTCGTGGAGAGTTGGGGTGGGGGGTGGGTAGTGCACAGTGTTTAGCATCCCTGTGATGGTGATGCAATGCCTCGTGAGCTGTCTAGTGCCGGCCAGAGCTTGATGGGCACAGCCTGCCCTGTTGGCCTGGTTATGCCTGTCTGCAGGTTTGAGAGACTGGTGAGCAGGCCTGCTGTGGTGTCCCTTTGCCTCGGGAAGTCAGGTTTGCCGTGCCCAGGGCTGGTTTCTACCTGGGTTGGCCAGCTACCATGGTGGGGCAGGTCCTGCTCGGAAGAGAATCTGTGCTCTGGTCATTCTCTGGGACCAGGTAGAAGAGGTAGACAGCACAGAAATCACAGAGCTGAGCTGATCTAGTTTGAAAAGACCAGTGTGTTCCATCGAGAGGGCTGGGGGCAGCTGGAGGAGAAAGCCCCAATCCAGACCCTGCTCCATTAGCCAGTCATTGTTGGCAGAGAAATGAGTCACTTTCTATGATTTGTTTTTAATGTCAGAAATAGTCCTGCTCGGGGCTTCCCTGGTGGCGCAGTGGGTTAAGCAACGCACTATGAAGCAAGCCGCAGCCACTGCAGCACGAGTTCAATCCCTGCTGCCGGCCAGGGAGGGGACCCATATGGTGCTGCAGACCTCTCCTGCTGTGCCCGCTGCTCCCCTCAGCAGTGTACTTCCGTTGATCTGCCTGTTCTGCTCCCCGCTCTCTGTGGTGATCCTCTCGCCCCCCTACACCTCTGGCCTGTACCCCAGTGCTTGTATGCATAAATAAATAAATCTTTAAAAAAAAAAAAAAAGAAATAGTCCTGCTCAGTAACATCTCGTGTATTGCTGTATGCATTTCCCAGTTGTTTTCTTAGATGAAATCCCTTGACTTCATACCAACTAGTGAAAAGTGGGAAGTTCCTTTTCTCTTTTAAGAAATAAAGGCAGTCCTCTCTCATTGTGCTCTCTTCATAAGTTGGGAACCCTGTGAAGAGGTGATCCCTCAAGATTCTGCTTGGGGATGATACTTGATACACCCTGGGGTCCCATCCTGCTGTGTGAGAGGGAAGGAGCATCTGCACCTCATGGTCTCTTCAGCCCTTGTTGTTCTGGGGTAACAGTGTTCTCCTTCCTTTGGTATTTTCACCTCCCAATTTCACCCTGGGCCCTGGGCAATCAGTGGGGTCTCCTTCCTCAGGTTCGTGTGGTATCCTGTCTGGGCTGTTTCTCAGTGTCCTGGGTGGTCATGCTTCACTCCCCTGCACACCAGTTTGGCCTGGCACCCATCTTCCCAGCCTTCTAGGGAATGACGGTTCTTCCAGAATGGTTAGATAGAGGGGTTGGAATCAGGCAGCCAGAAGGGCAAACTCCTTCTGGGGTGGCCACCCACCTCCCTGTGACTGAAGGGGAGAAGAGGTGATGTGTGGGATGTTCCTGGAGGCTTCCCTGCCCGGCCCCTAGAGCAGGGGCACTACAGAGGGGGCCCTGCATTGCAGAGATGGCAACTGGTGCCTCCTGTCCCACGTAATACTAAGGGAGCATGGTCCATATCTAGCTCCCCCTGTGTTCTGGTTGGCACACTAGCTACATGGCATCCATCTCCCCTTACAGTGTCTGGCTATGGGTGGAACTTGGGCCCAGGCACCTTCTCACAAGCATCTTGTCTCCCTTGCAGGCATTCGGACAGGCACACACAAACCACAAGAAGGTGGCTGCGGATGGTGAGAGCCGGGAGGAAAGTCTGATCCAGGAGTCGGCCTCCAAGGAGCAGTACTACGTGCGGAAGGTTCTGGAGCTGCAAACAGAGCTGAAGCAGCTGCGCAATGTACTAACCAACACACAGTCTGAGAATGAGCGCCTGACCTCTGTGGCCCAGGAGCTGAAGGAGGTAACCAGTGTGCCTCACTGAGCCAGCTCTCCCTCAGTCTGGTGGAGGGGACCCCATAGCAGAGCCACATTAGCAAGGGGAGAAGGGTGGCCTGCCATCACCATGTGATAGACCAGCAGCAGACAGGACAGCTTGTGTGTCTGGAAGATCCATATGAGCTACCATCCTGGCCATGACCTCTGGGTCCCTGTGATCTGACCCCTCCACTGGGTTCTAACTGCGAAAGGGCAAGGGCCTTTGTTCCAGGCTGCAGGGACACCCACTCTCTATAGTAACAGGTGAACAGATGGGCACAGGTGGTTCTGAGCTGTGGTCAGGGTCCTGTAGGACTGGCAGGGGTCACTGGTGAGGTTTGGGGTAGAACCTGGGAGCTGACAGCAGCAGATAGTCACACCCCGTTTGGGTCAAATATTGCTGAAGCTTGTGGGCCAGGGAAGAGTTGGGCTTGAATCCAGGGGTTGGGCTGTTGTCAGAGGCCTGAAGCTGGGTGCATGATCTCATTTCCTCCCACAGGATTGCGCTGCTCAGGGCTGTAGGCTGCTGAAGGGGAGACCATTTCAGCTACTGCCAGACCCTCCTTTTCAGGAAAAGCAAATGCAGGCACTGTGCCAGCCTTCTGTGTTCCCTTGTCCTCCTCCCAGGAGGGTCTGACCAGGGCGATCAGGGGCTTGCTGACTTCTGGTTTGGGTGGCAGGAAGTGTGCTTCGTTAAAGAACAGGTCTGGTGGGATTGGGGTTCCTGCTTTCTTTCTGGATTTTAGGAGAAAGCCTGTCCTACCTAAGTACCACTAGCCTCTTGTGCCCTCTGGGGCCTGTGGAAGCCTTCCAGATTCCTGATTGGGATGGAAGACTCCCTAGCACCACCTGTTTATACCCAAGTCCAAGTTAGTATCCCTACTGTCTCCAGACTGTCCCTACCCCACACATCTTCCCATAGCTCTGGCCTAACTGATGTGTTTGGATGGTGAGGACGCAGCGCCAAGTACTTTCCCAGTTAAAGTGCCAGCCTAGGCCTGACCTAGCACAGACCTTAGTGCTGTCCCATGAGAAGCCCTTTCACAAGGAGGGTGTCTGCCTCCCAGTACCAGTTTTGCCACTGTCTATACTAAGTGACGGATGCCCTCTGACCCAGCCCCTAACCACCCTTCCCCTCTGGTGACCAGCAAGGCTGTTGTTCCCCTATATCAGCTCTGGGAGGACCCCATAGCCTCTGTCCACAGCAGTATGTGGTATTTCAGTTGCCCCAAAACTGTCCTCTAGTGACCCAGGGTATCTGATTACTTCCCTCATCTCACAGTTAATAAAAACTGAGAGGCCAAAGGTTTGATTGTGTATCCACTGTCACCTAGCTTGTGACTTTGGGGTCCTGACCTGTGTACTCTGTGGATACCTGGCTGGCCTCTGTGGCATTGGGTCCCACTTTGCAGACAGAGTAGCAAAGCCTCGGGGAACCAGCAGCAGCAGGAAGAGGCAGTGCTGTGCACATGCTGGCCTATCATGGATTGCTCTGGGCTGTCATGGATTTATCTATATCATATCTATCCTAGAGGTATCAACACAGTGGGACTGCCCTTTATTTAGCATGGGGACTTGATTTAGGGTCCTCCAGATGATCTTCCTGTCCTGGTGGGACCCCATGTGGTCCCAGGAGTGAGTGACAGGATGTCCCAGCAGGCGTCCCTTCCACCCTGGCCCGGAGCTAGGAGAAGGATGGCTTCCTGTGGTGGTGGTGCCTGGGCTGCAGGAACCTGTGGGAGGAAGCTGAGTATTTTGTCATGAACCCAGAGTGGTGGTGGGTCTGGAACAGGTGTGTGCCAGGCGTGTGCTGCAGTGAGGGGGGTGGATGATCTGGGACAGGAGGACACTGGACTCTGAAAGACTGAGAGGAGCATCTGGTTAGGGAGGAGGAAAGAAAGAGAGGGAGAATGAGGAGACCTGGTGTGTTAGAAGAGGCACAAGCAAGGAGGGGTGGGGTTGAGATTATGGTAGTAACCTCTTGAGCGTGGGGAAGAGGACAAACTTCTCCTGGAGAGTGGGGCTGTACCCTGCTCCCTGGGGATATTCCCTGCCTGGCAGCTTGTCAGGAGGTAGCTCACCTCACTTCCAGCTTCTAAAATTAGACATGAAAAAACACTTAGCTGCCCAAGCACACTGGGAGTTCCCCAGATACCCAGGAAAAGGTGCCTCTGCCCCTGCGCAGGCTCATCCTCCCCAGCCCCTTGGGAGCTTCGCTTCCAAGCTGTGTCTGTTGACACTTGGGATGCCAAATTATTGTTTATTACTTTTACTTAATTCTGACAAAATGTAACCAGTCCTGAATTCCTCATGGCTGCAGTTTGAATGCCAGCGCTCTGGACCCCTCCACATTCCTGTAGAAACCACCCTTCTAGTGTCCTAGGACTCTGGTCAGACAAGCCACAGTGTGTCACAGAACAGTACATTCTAGCCTGAGCAGTCACACATTATCTCCCTGAAATCCTGGCCAGGGCAGAAAGAAGGATGGCTTGGGACCCAGGCCCCCTAGTCTAGTATCTCACCTCATCACTTGGACTGCTCCTTTGGTGGTCACAGGCACCTGTGTGAAGCTGGTCCCAACCCCTCCTCTAGTAAGTCCCTGTATCCCTATCTCCTTGCTCAGCTTCCCCCATGGCCCAGGTTCTCGGACCTCTGCATTATGGACCTCAGCCCCACCTAAGACAGGACAGGTAGAGGGTGGAAGCCTGACCGAAAGGACAACGACTCAGCTTAATCTAGGTCCTGCCCAGTGGACCTTTGGTGTCTTACCCTAAAACTTTTTCCACTAGCTCCTCTGACGTGAGCCCCTACTGATGTAAGTCCTGTGGACGGTGGACGTTGTTGGGCAGGGAGTATCTGCCCTGGCTGACCTCTCAAGCACTTGGGGTCTGAGATGTGCATATGCTGGGGAGATGGGGACAGGAGTGGAGCAGACCACCTTCCAGGGGCCTTTTGTCCCCCAAGGTCACACTATCCTTACTCCCTTCAGCTAACAAGTACCGTGAGGTCTGCGCATCCTGAAGGAGGGCTGAGGTAGAGCTCACACAGCCTCCTCTGTAGGGGCCACCACTGTCCACTGATAATGCTGTGACTAGGCTTCCCCAGAGGGAGATGCTCACTAGATGTAACAACCCCACAGTCGCCAGGCAGAGCTGGCTTGTCCCTTAATAGCCAGGTGTTGCAGGGTGGAGGCTCATTCCAGGAAGTGTTAATTCAGCAGACAGTGCCCTCACCTGCCGCTGGTGTCCCAGACAAGCTTGTGACTGACTGTACCTAATCAGGCTTCCCTGTAGGGTCCATGTGCTCTTTGTGAGCATTAACAGTGCTGTGTTCAGGTCTGGTGATGGAGCAGGGCAGAATAAGACTCCTAGGGCTCTGAGAACCCCAGAGTCCCTGCTGCCAGCAGTAGTTTGCCCCAGGCTTAAGCTGGGAAAGTTGAGTCTGCTGGAAACTTTTCCAGATTTCTTTCTACTGGAGGAATAGAGAGTAGCTGCTAAAAGTCATTTTAGCAGCTTTGTCATTCTGATGTACAGACCTGTGGGAGCCAAATGGGATGTGGGAGGGGCCAGGGTTGAGGGAAGGAGAGAGGGAATTTGTTCACATGTTTATGGGCTGGGCAGTCCAAAATCTGCAGGTTGGGCGCACAGACTAGAAACCAGGGAAAAGTGAGTGTTGCAGTTCAAGACTTCTGTTTGGAAGCAGAATTCCTTCCTCCTCAGGGGAAGCTCAGCGGGGTTTTCTCTGTTTTTTTTTTTTTTTTTTTTAAACTTTCAGCTGTCTGAATAAGATCCAACCACAGGAGGGAATCTGTTTTAATGCAAACTGATTTAATGTTAATCTCATCTAAGAAAAATTGCTTGGTACCATCTGTATTGGTGTTTGACCAAATGGCTGGGTGCCAGGTCTAGTCAAGGTGACATTAAAACGAACCACAGGGTCCCCGTTTATTTTTTTCCTGGGACATTAAATGAGGGCCCCACCAGAGACAGGTTGTATGGGAAACTGTCAGGGATTTCCAACTGCCTCTGCAAGTAAATGGAAGCAGGTAAGTTTATGTTTCCTCACAATGCCACTGCTATCGTTTTTTTTGCTTGCGTGAAGGAGTTTTGATTTCTGGGTGGCCCTCCTTCTTCCTGTTGGTAACTTGCTGTCCCATCAGCTCTCAACACAATACGGTGTGAACTTTGTCAGGAGTGCTTGCTATAAATGACAACCCTTTCCCTTTCTGTGACTTGCTCTTTTCTCTTTCCTTCCTTTTTGGTTCTAATTCATTTTACCAACCCAATATTACTTTGTTTTCTATGTACCTGCATGGAATCTGAGGTACATGTCTCATAGTGTGTGTCGTGGATAGGGTCATGAGAAAAAGCAGCATGAGTAGTGAGCGGTGTGCTGTGAAGAGGGAGAACCAGCTGTAAGGCCAGAGGGTGAGCTGTCCAAAAGTGTCCTGGCCTGGGGGCGTCAGACTTTTGCAGATGTTGGAAGTGGGGGGAGCAGCTGGAGTGGTGTGAGCAGGAAACATTTAAGGAGATAGTTTGTCTAGGGATGAATCAGTCCCCAGGGCACTGGAGACAGTTTCAGTTGTCACAACAGAGGAGGAGCTGCATCCAGGCGGGTCAGCTAAACATCCTACGGCACTCTGGCTAGCCCTTATGTCTCCATGACTGAGGTGAGGGTTCAGCCCTGGCCCACAGTGGCTGCAGGTTGAGAATTCCTGGAAGTTTTGGTTATTCTTGCCTCTCCCCTGCATGACATCTGAATTTTGGGGGCCATTGGAAGTGGGACTGTTTTTTAACATCGTCATTGGGATAATTCATACACTTAACCGCTCACCTACTTAAAAGTGTAGAGTTTAGTGGTTTTTAGTATATTCACACATGTGTGCACCATCCCAAACCAATTTAGGACATTTTACCACTCCCAAAAGAAAACTTTTAGCAGCTACTCTCTATTCCTTTTGGAAACCACTCATCAACTTTCCATCTCTGGATCTGCCTGTTCTGGATACTTCATGTCAGTGGAATCACAATACGTGACCTCTTGTGCCTGACTTCTCTCCCAGGTAATCATGTTTACAGGGCTCATGCGTGTTACAGTGTGTGTCAACACATTACTCCTTGTTGAGGCTGAATGTTCCATTGTGTGGATTGACACTTACTATCTGTTCATCACTGGGCTATCCCTACCTTTCACTGTTGTGAAGAGTGCTGTTTGAGCATTCATGCACAAAGTTTTTGTGGGGATATATGTTTTTGCATCTCTGGGGAATGTGCTGAGGAAGGGCTAATGGGTCACCTGGCAGCTCTTTGTTGAGCTCGTTCCATAGAGCTGATACCTCATCCTACCAGCAGTACATGAGGGAGGAACAACTTTCAAACTGTAGGTCAGGCAGGCAGAGACCCTCCACTTTCTACTCCCATAACACACTGCCCAGAGACCCAGTCACCACAACAAGCTTCACTGAGATCCCTCTGTCCCAGGGGTGGTGGAGCTGACCTCTAACGGTTGCTTACCATCACTCCCCTCTTGCTGGCAGATCAACCAGAATGTGGAGATCCAGCGAGGCCGCCTGAGGGATGACATCAAGGAGTACAAGTTCCGGGAAGCCCGCCTGCTGCAGGACTACTCGGAGCTGGAGGAGGAGAACATCAGCCTGCAGAAACAGGTGTCAGTGCTCAGACAGAACCAGGTGAGTAGAGCCAGCCAGCTGAAGTGGGCTAGCTCTAGACCACAGTCCTTGCCCCCCTCAATTGAGGTCTCTGTGGTGAGAAGCATTCCCAGCCTCCCTCACACACCTGCTGTGGACTGGGGTGCAACAGCTGGGCCCAACCCCTCCAAGACCAAGAAAAGCAGACCTTCAGCAGTAGTGCTAGCTGACCTTTGACCTGGCCAAGGCACCCAGCCACCAAAAATGGAAGGTGATGAAGAGGTGATAGCAAAAACCCAAGACTGGTATCCAGCTACATCCCTATCCCTCCTGCTATCCCAGGTATGCCAGTTGCTCCATTCCCTTGCTCCCTATGTTGTCTGTGGATGACCCTTGAAAAGAAGCAAGATGGGGGGGACTTGGGGATTGTAGTATGCAGGTGGGGGCCCTTGAAGAGTAGTTTGGACACATCTGCCCTTGAGGAACTTCTGCCCCGGAATAGGAGGAATGAAGAAAGTTGTCTCCACCCATGGCTGGACAGGAAATTTCACCTTCACCTATAAAAGGATACCCAGGTAATCCTGGACACTCAGACCCTTCAAGGCTTTCCTTGCTGGCTGACTGTGACTCTGTGCTCATCAGTAGTCACATACAGCGTCCTGAGGCAAGGGAAGCCAAAGCTCAGGAGTTACTGCCCCTGGGCCCTGGTGTCTCTAGGTGGAGAATGGCCCCCTCTCTGGAGTTCTCCTGGGGCAGGAACTCACACAGATCAGCTCAGCCCAGCCTCTGAGAGGTTTGTTTATTTCTTGCACAAATACTACAGAATGAAGCCTTTGTTTTTAAGATTTCTTTTTATTTATTTATGTATACAAGGACTGGGGTACAGGCCAGAGGTGTGGGAGTTTGAGAGTACTCACCAGAGACAAAGTGGGGAGCAGAGCAGGCAGATTTACTAAAATACACTGCTGAGATAGGAGAGGTCTGCTGCACCATAGGTGGGTTAGATCTCTGGACGGGGATTGAACTCAGGCCACAATGACAGCATGATAGAGCTGAGAATTTACTCCTCTGCCACCAGGGAGGCCCAAAATAAGAAGTGTTTTAAAAATTGCCCACAGGGCCTCCCTGGTGGCACAAGGGGTTAAGTTGCAGCACTGTGAAGCTATTCACAGCCACTGCAACACAAGTTCGATCTCTGGCCTGGGAGCTAACACACATGGTGCAGCAGACCTCTCCTGTCTTGCCTGCTGCGCCCTGCAGCAGTGTATTTCAGTCATTCCACCTGCTCCTCCCCACTGTGTCTCTGGTGAATCTTCTTACCCCCTGCACCTCTGGCCTGCATTCCAGTTTTTGTATGCATACATAGATAAGTCTTTTAAAAAAAAATCTTAAAGGTGCCAAATATCAATTTCTATCTGTTCTTTCCTGGCCTACCTGCAAATATAATTCAGCAAGTATGCATTCTGCTTCTCTTTCTCCCAGCTCAGGAGTTTCTGGTAAGGGTGTTGTGAGCAGCCGGAGTACCTGTCTCAGTGGACATTTCAACTCCTTTGTCTTGAAATATGATTATGGTTGTAGTGTACATCTAGATGTATTTCTTTTCTTTTTTTTTAAAGATTTATTTATTTATGCATACAAGCACTGGGGTACAGGCCAGAGGTGTGGGGGGTGAGAGGATTCACCACGGAGAGTGGGGAGCAGAACAGGCAGATCAACTGAAGTACACTGCTGAGGGGAGCAGCGGGCGAGGCAGGAGAGGTCTGCAACTGCAGTGTTAATTGTAGAATTTTAGAATAGTATGTACTTGGTGACATTTTTAAATAACAATAAATTTGTAGCATCAATGTGTTCATTCTGATTTCCACAGCATTGCTGAGTAAGTCTCAGGCTTTTGCCCTATGCACACTACATGCACATTTGTTTTAGACATGTGTGGGCATGTAGTATATGGGGTGCTATTTCCTTGTGCTGAGAGCCCGTGCACCTCCCAGTCATGGAGTGAGCAGACTGGCACTTGTCACCAGCCACATGCTCAGGCCTAGCAGTATGTTGGCCTCTCCTCCTTAGGTGGAGTTTGAAGGCCTCAAGCATGAAATCAAGCGTCTAGAGGAGGAAACTGAGTACCTTAACAGCCAGCTGGAGGATGCCATCCGGCTCAAGGAGATATCAGAGCGGCAGCTGGAGGAGGCCTTGGAGACGCTGAAAACAGAGCGGGAACAGAAGAACAGCCTGCGTAAGGAGCTGTCACACTACATGAGCATTAATGACTCCCTCTACACCAGCCATCTGCACGTCTCCCTGGATGGACTCAAGCTCGGCGAGGACACTGAGGGCCTCGCCAATGGTTTTGAGCATGGTGGGCTGGCCAAGCTGCCCCTGGACAACAAGACCTCCACACCCACCAAGGATGGCCTGGCACCCCCACCTCCCAGCCTTGTGTCTGATCTCCTCAGTGAGCTCAACATCTCTGAGATCCAGAAGCTGAAGCAGCAGTTGATGCAGGTAAGAGCCCCCCACCCCCTGACCCCTGCCCCTGAACCTGAATCTCCCATGATCCTGGACATCCACATCTTAGTAAACCGCCCCCCCCCCCCCCTTAATGGCTGTCAGGCAGCACTCACTGTGCCATCCTGAACCTTTTCCTTAGGTTTATTTCAGGTGTTGCATCATTGCCATACTTGGAACTGCAGTGTCACAGGTGAAGGTGCCAGGGAAGTAGGTTTCTGATCATGCAGTTGGAGTTTGGTTGCTGCTGAGGTTTTCTATGTTCCTCTGTAGTGCCCACATGCAGTCTCCCTATTGTGGCCTGTAGATTTGTCATCTTAGGCTTTCCTGCCCTCAGACTGAAGGGAATCCTCAGGATGACACTGTGAGTCCTAGGTTGCTTGTGTCTAAAGAAAGACCCAACCACATCCCCAAGTCTCTGGGAAGAAGAAAGATCTCTCTCCTTGGTGGACCACCACGTGACACCCTCCCTGGCATGTCAGACTAGCTAGCTTGGTGACATCTGTGGTTCAGGCAGCGTCTCTGCTAGGACTGTCCGGGGGCCTATTGGAGCATGAAGACCCTTTCTGTGCCTTTGCAGATGGAGCGGGAGAAAGTTGGCCTCTTGGCTACACTGCAGGACACGCAGAAGCAGCTGGAACAGGCGCGGGGTTCCCTGTCAGAGCAGTGTGAGGAGGTGAGCCGCCTCACAGAAAATCTGAGTGCTCTGAGGCGCCTACAGGCTGGCAAAGAGCGTCGGACAGCCCTGGACAGTGAGAAGGAACGTGATAGCCATGAGGATGGTGACTACTATGAGGTGGACATCGATGGGCCTGAGATCCTGGCCTGCAAGTATCGTGTGGCCCTGGCAGAAGCTAGTGAGCTCCGGGAGCAGCTGAAAGCCCTGCAAAATGCACATGAGGCTGGTGAGGTCCAGCATGCTGAAGAGAAGGGTCGGCATGAAGCTGAGAGCCAAGCACTCACAGAGAAGGTCTCCCTGCTGGAAAAAGCCAGCCGTCAGGACCGTGAGCTGCTGACGCGGCTGCAGGCAGAGCTGAAAAAGGTGAGCGACGTTGCAGGTGAGACACAGGGCAGCCTGAGTGTGGCCCAGGATGAATTAGTAACCTTCAGTGAAGAGCTGGCCAACCTGTACCACCACGTGTGCATGTGTAACAACGAGACGCCTACCCGCGTTGTGCTGGACTATTACCGTGAGGGTCCTGAGGCTCGTGGGCGCCGCTCACCCATCCTGCCCAAGGGGCCACCAGCTACAGAGGGTGGGCCTGGGGATAACAGCCCCTCACCAGGCTCTTCGCTGCCCTCACCTCTGAGTGATCCACGCCGGGAGCCCATGAACATCTACAACCTGATTGCCATCATTCGAGACCAGATCAGGCACCTGCAGGCAGCTGTGGACCGCACCACAGAGCTGTCACGGCAGCGTCTGGCCTCACAGGAGCTGGGCCCCTCTGCTGACAAGGACCGGGAGGCGCTCATGGAGGAAATCCTCAAACTCAAGTCTCTGCTCAGCACCAAACGGGAGCAGATCACCACACTGCGCACGGTGCTCAAGGCCAACAAGCAGGTAGGCCTGCACTTGGGGACCAGTGGGGGCAGGGAGCTCTGCATCCACATGCCCCAGCCTCTCCCTCCTGTTTCCTCCTGCGGGCCTGGCAGGCAGGTGACGGCTTCAAGCCTGCAACCATCCCACATAGGCCTTCTGCTGTAGGTAGAGAGCCTAGGCCTTTGGCCTGTGGGAGCTAGTGTGTTGAGGGGGTTCCTGGAACAGTGGGAGTTCCACTGAGGGGTCCTCAACCTGTGACACTCACTGAAGTACCGTCTCTGTGCATCTGTGACCCTAGACAGCTGAAGTGGCCCTTGCCAACCTGAAGAGCAAGTACGAGAACGAGAAGGCCATGGTGACTGAAACCATGATGAAACTGCGCAATGAGCTCAAGGCACTCAAGGAGGATGCGGCGACCTTCTCTTCACTGCGCGCCATGTTTGCCACCAGGTAATTTGGTTTGGAGGATGAGAACAAGAGTGTCGGAGCTAGCTGGACCTATTAGGGAATAGCCAAGCTGAACCCTGGCTTTCCCATGATTCTTTTACTATTTCTGCTGCTGCTTGGGGCTCATGGGTCTTGGGGCCTTGCAGGAGTTTCCATTTCTCTTCATAGAAACCCAGAGTGGCCCAGTCTCCATTTTACTTACACGATGAGGAGGCTGGAGTCATAGGCTTAGAGGCTAGGCCCTCATGCCTCTAATTGGAGGTGTGAATTTCAATGGGGGACAGGTGGTTGGGGTAGGCCATCCAGTTGTCATGATGGTCAGTTCCAGAAGGACCATTCATTAACACTAATGAGGACTTTGCCTCCCACAACTTGGTAAGAGTTTTGTTTGTAGCTCCAGAAGGAATCCACAGAAGTCCAGTGCTCCTCATCTGACTCTGCCAGTTGTGATTGGTGGGAGGGGCAGCAAGTTTCATTACCCTTCCTGATTGTCATTTAGGAACTGAACAATCCCACCTACACACAGGCTGAGGCACTGGTCTGGTGCCTTGTATTTATGCATCTAGAGGGATATGGTGCCATCTGCTGGCAGGTGTTGGAAGGTCAGCTGCCCTAGGATGTCCCAGTGGGTGTGGAGGCTGGAGCTTCTGGTTAGACAGGTCCTACCTATTCAGCTCAGGGTGTGGTTCCCTTCATCTGGATACCGGGCACTCCCCATTTCTCAATAACAGGGGAGGAGGGGTGAAGACAAGGAAAGAAAGTTGCAGACTTCCACTGGATGTACCCTCAGTAAGTAGTACGTAAACCGTCTTTCTAACTTGTTTCATTTAAAGACCTGGCTTCTTGGAGCCAAGATCAGAGACCAGTTCACCTCTGGGGTTTTAGCCCTTGGAGAGGGACAGCACAGGGCCACTGTCCTTGTGAACAGATCACAGTGGCTGTTTCTCTCCCTGAATTCATACCCAGCTAGGTGGGGCACTTGTCACAATTAAATGCTGCCCACCACATCCACGTTGCCACCTAGCTTTCCTAGTCCTCTAACACATTTTTGCCTCTCGTGCTTGCAGGTGTGATGAGTACATCACACAACTGGATGAGATGCAGCGACAGCTGGCAGCTGCTGAGGACGAGAAGAAGACACTTAACTCGCTGCTACGCATGGCCATCCAGCAAAAGCTGGCACTGACCCAGCGTCTGGAGCTGCTTGAGCTGGACCACGAGCAGGCACGACGGGGCCGCACCAAGGCCACCCCCAAGGCCAAGCCCAGCACTCCGAGCGTAAGTCACACCTGCGCCTGTGCCAGCGACAGGGCTGAGAGCTCCGGGCTTGCTACCCAGGTGTTCTGCAGTGAGAAATATAACATTTACTGCGATTAGAGCCTCGCGCTCAGCTAATGTGTCGCACGTCACCTGTCTGCTTCTCGACTAACCCAGCAGCAGCGGGACCGCAGTGCTAGGCTGGTCTTAACCATGACTAATGCACAGAGGGAAGGATCTAGCCAAGTCGGCGCTGCTTCACCTGGACACGCGAGCTTTGTGTCTGCTTCTCACCTTCGGGGACGCCCTTCACAGCATCTGCTCTCCTCGGTGGGGTGAAGGTGGGGTTGAAGCCCCAGGTCCTTGCAGAAGTAGGGCTTCCTCTCCTGGGTGTCGCTGACTCCTGAAGGGGGCAGAACCCAAATTGAACCTGCATGTCCCTGCATGTATCTGTGCAGTCAGGCCACGCTAGCACTCAGCAGGCAGCTTTAGAGGTTCTGGTCTAACTCCTAGGCACAACCTCGGAGAATGCTCTGCCTTGACAGTTCACAGAGAGAATTATTTTGTAGTTTGTACACCATCTCACTGTAAATTGTATCTGGGATAAGAGTACTCGGTTTCTTCCCTCAGACCCAGAGAAAGAGCAGCCTTAAGCTGCTGAGTCCTCTAGCAGAGTGTGCAGTGGGAGCTGGTCACTCTGGCTTGGCACAGGCTTGCCTGACAATGACTGAGACCAGAGCTAACAGCCTTGGCCTCTCTTTCTGGGATCTGTATGCCTCTCTGGTGGCTTGTGAGATGACCCTTAACAGGCCCAGGACCTGGGGTGTTTATAATGAGAAAAACTTTCCAAGTGCCTGACCAGACTTCTGCCCTCAGCAGGAAGCCATCCTTTTTGTATTTAGGGTATTTCCAGCTTTCAGGGTGGATTTCTCTGCCCTCTGCCCATTTTCCCAGGGGCCTAGTCCATAAAAAACAGGGCTCTGGATATCCCCATTCTGAACCTGGTGGCTGATGGTTGGACTGAAATGGCAGACCTTTTTATACTGTAGCCAGGGCCCAGTCAGCAATGGGAAGGAGCCATACCTGGGCCCAGGCTGATTTGAGGGTCCACAGGAGGAATGTGAGTCTGGTTAGTGCAGATAGTGACAGACAGGAAAGACAGCATGAGATTCTTTTATCTCCTGGGACTGTTTCTGTACACACATGAGCTTTGGCATAGGCCATCTGAGTTCACACACTAGAAAGCAGAACTTTTCAGTATTTCTCCCCTGCCATTGCCCTTCCTAAAGGATTCCTGGCCTTGTCTCTCTGTGGCCCCTTACCCTGGCTCCTCCAACCCACACCCCATCCTTCCTTTTGTTTCCCATGCATATCTCTGTCCCCACCGACCCTGGATATTGCAGACTTGCCTGCATTTGGGAAGCCTCTAGAATCAGAGGGATGTGAGTTGTGTTCCTCAATCCTTGACTGTGGGGCTTATTTGTTGACAGACACCAAGTCTTGAATTCTCTTCCACTTGAGAAAGGGTCAGGTATCCGCTCTCCTCCCCATCAAGCAGGACTCGGGGCATGGCTGCCTGCTGACTCCACACACTCTTCTGCCCTCCTTGCCAGTCTGACTTGCAGCTTCTTTCTACTTGTAAGTGGTCTCCACAAGTCATCTGGGCCGGCAGCCCCCCTAACACATGCAGATATCTCTTCTCTGCCAACTAACATGCCCAGGTTCTCACTACTCACTGGGGCTTCCGCTGTCTGATGGATGACTGGTTCTAATGCTGTTTTGTTTTCTCCCATTTTCAGCTGTAGAATAGCTGCCAGAAGGACTCGGCCGCCGGCCCTGTCACACTGCAGCCCCCTTCCCCTCCCGTGGGCCCACGCAGAGGAAGGAAGGGCGGTCCAAAAGTCCACTTAGAAACATTTTTGGATATGCCACTGCAATTCTTTTCAAAATAGCATTCCCGAGTTTTTAATGGGAGAGGAAAAAAAAGCTTTAATGTTGAGAAGCCATGAGCTGCTCTTGGAAAGGCCTTTGTACAAAAGCTGAGGAACCTGCTTCACAGTGACCACAGGCTCACTTAGGAACCCGCTAGAAACTTGCATCACAGGGTCTCCCTGTCACAGATACTCCTTTATCCGATCAACCTGTGCACTTTTGATACTTTGATATTATATTTGCCTCCTTAACCCCTTGCATAGGGACGGTCTCAGATGCCATAGTCTGTCTCTCAGTCCTATTGCCCTTTGTCTTAGCTCCCAATGTGTTAGTCTGACATGGGCACGTGGCACGGTGTGTCCTCTGTGCGTGTAGCTCTAGGCTGCTTAGACGAAGGCTTCGCCAAGCCAGCGAGGCGCTCACTAGCGTGTCCACGCTGTGGTTCAGCAGCCTGTTAGATTATACGGCATTATGGTTCATGTTTGAAATTACAGGTTTTTAATGCCATGTTCATTAAGAAATCCAGGGTATTCCAATTCTGGGGTTTTTCATATTGTATTATTATTATTCTTAGGAATAGTTCAATGTAACAAGAAGAAAACTTGACCTTTGCTCTGGTTACACAGTAATAGGCACTTGAAAACAAAAGATAAATTATTGAATGAATAGTATTACCTACAAATTCCAGAATTTTCTGGGTTTTAGGACATTGTGAAGCATGACTGATTAACAGAATTTTATACAACTGTACCAGTGAAATTCCAAATTGGAATTGTTTTGTTACTCTGGTTGTTGTGCCAAATTGTGGTACACTTAGGAAAATTCTACAGTCGTCGATTTTTAGGGTGTTCTATTTCAACACCTTTTTGTTAGTAATCATTGCCAGTAGTGCCTTCATCAGTTAAGGGAGGTGTCCCAGCGTAGTTTATTCTGATGTGGACCGTGAAGAGCTAGTTGGGAATGCTGAAGGCCAGTGTGGACCAATAGGTGTGAATGGGCACACACCTTCGTACCTGAACCTGGGCATCTTCATTGAGGGAAAGAAAACAGCAATTGTGCAAAATTCTGTTACTCAGTGATTCTTTACTGTGCAGATCCTTACAAATTCAGGGGCTGAGAAAATGAAAGTGAACACAAATATTGAGTGTACTTTGGGAACCAAATGGACTTTATGGGACAAGTTAAGCAAGCTGTGTGGACAACACACCACGTTTGTGAAGAGCCGGGGTGGCAGGGGGGCCAGCGATGTTGGCCTCGTCAGCATGGTGAGGGCTAGCCATAGTATTCTTTGCAAATGTGAGAAAGAGATGTTATATATTCTCTTGCTTGGTGTAACTAATCATTGTTAATTTCAGGAAACAGAACTCACTGAAGCTCCTCAGCAAATCAGGTTTGCATCCTGTTCTGATTTGCTGAGTAAAGTTAGGTGAATGGTCAAATTGGTACTCATAGAGGAAGAAGAAAAAAAGTGTCCTCTCTCCTCCAAAATAAAGGGTAAATTATAATAATAATATAAGTAGCAAGAATAAAAAAGAATTCTGTTTCCTGGAATAAGCATTTCTTATTCCTAGTTGTAGGGACCCCTTTTTTTACCTTCTCTTAAAGTGTTGATTCTTAAGAAATGTTACATTTACGATAACTTCATCTGTACGGGGTATTTATTTGCAATGATGTCTGAGTACTGTATTTTTTTCTGTGCATTACTTAGTGTCAGAATGTTGTCTTTATTTTAAGAACATATGCATGTTCTCCTGCCAAGGAACCTTTACACAGACCCAGACAAAAACGCTTTCAGGTTCTGAGAAAATGAGCAGAACATGGAAAAGGAATAGGAAGGAAAAATCATTCACAATTTGAAACACAGACAGAAAGCACAAATGTCTGCAAAGTCAGCACACATAGGAACAGTGGGCCTGGGTAAAGGGTCATGTTGGTAGGACCAATAAATAAAGAATAATAAAAAGACAAAGCATGTGGTTTATGCTCTGTGACTGCCCAGGTGATTATGGGTTCCACAACACACCTCAGTTCCAGCACCTCCAACAGCAAGCGTTTATTGGTTGGTAATCATGGCGTTGAGAGCTGGAATCAACCTGGGGCTCACCTTGGGTTGTGTGAGGAGGGCACTGCCACATCAGATATCGTAAGCACCCAGCAGCATGGTGGTGAAAGCACACCGTTACCATGCTGTGTTGACTGGGAAGCAAGGATATGAATGATGCCTTTTACTGCCCAAACTCTTGTTCTCTCAACTCAGAAATGTGTTCAAAGGCACTCTGAGCCTGTTTTGGTGGTTGTGTGGGGACAGACCATGGCTGAGGGGACAGTAAATATTGGGAGGCTCTTTTCACCCCCTTTCTGGCAGCCTCAGTCAGACCTGAGTGCCTCCCACCAAACCTCAGGATTTCCTTCTGAGAGGTCATCTGAGACCCTGTCGTCTCCCAAAACTCCTTCTTGTACCTGGTCTCCCCCAGCCTCTTTGTCCCTGCGGGGGTCCCTCTGATGATTTATGTTTCTCTTTAGTAGCAGCTGCCTGGACTCATGTTCAGTTTAAAACTTTCAAAAGAGGCTTGCTTTTCTAAGTCAGCAGTTGGAAAGAATCTTCCTCCTGTGCTGGCCCACATTGCTGCAACAAGTCCCTGGAAGGGGTTGAGGAGATAACTCCTGCAATTGACGTGGAGGAGACTCCCAGGAGGAGGAGGCACTTGGCTGTAGCCCAGACAGGACTGACCCTTTTCCAGATGAGAGCATCACCTGGTCTTTGGCTTCTACCATGAGCACAGCACATTGTGACCCTGGCATAGTCCTGCCCGCTGTGGTGTTTGATTTCATACCAGCACAGAAGCAAAGACCTTTACCATTCCCTGTGTGCTCTGGGTACTCACACATGTGACTGTTCATTTCAGGGATGGACTGGCAGCTTCTCAGGTGGGTGAAGTCCAGTCCCATGAACCTGTGGGAAGGGACATTCACTACTGAAAGGTTTCCTGATCAGTTTTCCCATCCAAGAGGGAAATTCCCTATGCCTGACACCTCATCTCCCTGCAGGATTTTTCATCTCCATTACCCAACAGGTTTCCAGAGCTGCAGCTAATAGCACTGGCTTAGAGATAGCCCTTCAGTAAAATTAGTCTGTAGGTAGCTGACTTACCAGCTTCAAGCATCAGCTTCCCTTGTGTAATCTGGGAAGTTCTTTGTTGTGAAGCCTCATCAAGCCTGAGATGCCTGGCATGCAGCAGGTGCTCACTGGATGAGTATTGATAATACTCAATTCTTGCTGCCATCATCATCACCAAGGTCTGGCATGCTGGGCTGCACAGCTGAAATTTTGTCCTGCAGAAAGTGTGATTTCAAGTCAGCTTTTTGCCCAAGCATAATTTGTATCAGGAAAGTGCTCACATCCTCATAGATAGGCCAGATTTGCATATAGTGAACACAGCTGTGTGACCAGCGACTACAAAGTTCCTTAAACCCCCCAACATAGTGCCTTTTGGAGCACACAGTGGAACTGCCAGTATTGCAAGGCACTGTGCTACTTCCTGCTCATGGGAGCTCCTTATGATGATAGCTAAGCCCACAATCTGATATTACCCAGCATGGGATTTTGGCAGGGATGGGCCTCTGCTTTTAACCATGTCTGAACAGTAGAGCTGGAAAGTGTCATTTTCTTGAGTTTCTCCTGGACAAGCACACTAGCTCTCGTGAGTTCACCTTGTTCATCTATGAATCTACTTCTGTAAGCCCAAGTCCTTGGTATGAAGAGGTATCCCCACTTACACAGTTCCTTCTCTAAGAAGAAAGAAGCAATACCACAATACATCATCCACAGAAAATTATTCCCACGTGGATACTGTGAACACAACCATCATGGGCCTTCTAGGAGGAAAGAAAAGAGGAATCACTGATTTCATACACATACATACACTCATGCATGCTAGGATCCCTTTTTTAAAATTTCCCTCTCAAGTAAGGAGTCAGGATTAGTTTCATTTACCCTAATGTGTTTGTGAAGTAAGTACAGCACAAACATAGGAGTACAAGGAAAATCATCCATTGACTAGATTCTTGTGAACTGAACACACTGAACCACCATCTGTATGAGAAGCAAATGAGGGCAAAGCCCTCGTGCTTACTGTACCCACTCCATCTCCCAGGGATAACTCCCTGAGTCTGTCAGTACAGGTCACTTGTATTTTATATTTCTGTATTTTATACAGGAAGCATATAGTAGATTCCAGAGCTTTGATAAGATCTACTTACTAAATTGCATTGACGTCATACCATGATTAAGCTGTATTTAAAGTGACTCACTTTAGAGCAAGTTAAATGCAAAAGAATGGAAAAAAGATACTCTATACATATATATTACAGCTTAAAGAACAGGATTGGCTATCTTATTAGACAAAACAGACTTTAGGACAAATATTACCAAAAAAAAAGTAAAAATAGTGATGTCAATCCATCAAAAAAATACTATTGTAAACATATGTAATAAACAATAGACCCCAAATCACAGTAAGTGAAAACTACCAGAATTAAAGAGAGAAGTTCAATAATAGTTGGAAACTTTAATACTTCATATTCAATAACAATATTGACAATATCAAAAAGATAATATATTACTTGAATGGGACTATAAATCAACTAGATCTAGTACCTCTATAAAATTCTCCAGTCAAAATAGCGAAATACACGTTCTTACTAAGTGCATAGGCCATCTGTGAAACCATAAAACAAAAGAAATAGCCTGTGTGCATCACGACCTTACACTGGCTCATTCAAGTGGAGGAGGCAGCTGCATCTGTCTGAGGGATGGAGAAAATGGGGAGACAATAGGGCAAGAGGGAAGATTGCCATTTCACGCTAGAACCGGCTCTGGGACAATAGAACACAATATCTGTCCTGCTTTCCAGGGTTACTGTGAAAAGACCCAGACATCAGCCCAGCCAGGGTACCTGCCCGTTGTGGTCAACTTTCCTATGTGACCAAATAAGGTGTGAAACGTTCACTATCCCAACAATTGAGCACTCCCTTTCACCTTTTCCTAAGAGAGCAACTGCATGAGAGAAGATAAAACAAAGCCTTTGCATGTGGATACTTGCTGTAGGATTATGCAATCCAGTGTGTCCACCGAGAGCTGACTGGGAACTACAGAATATGATGTGACATTAAAATGGTCAGCATGCCTTTAGTGTCACAAAAGGATTTCTCCGTACAGCAAAGAAATAGGTAGTTAGAAAAGGTAAGTATATTGGAAACTGCCAGAAGAAAATGTTGCCTCCTCACGGTATGTACCCACCTATGTCCTCACCTGGACCCTCTTCACAGTGCCCAGATGTTCTTTCCCACACTGGCCCAGGTCACTGAGTGTCCCCATGACACTCATGAAAACAACAAATATCGCCACCGAGGGACCTGGAGTTTGTCACATTTGGGAAGGAGCAGAACTGAGTAGAGCCCAGGGTCTCTGAGAATTACACCTTGCTGCCAGGAACTCGTGAGCACTGGCTGGGGAGAGGGAGGAGAAAAGGAAGAGAAGAGGAGGAGATCGGGAGCCAAAAGGAAGAGGAGGGAGGAAGGAAAAAGAAGAGACTTCATGCACTGCTTTAGTAAGTGGTGACAGTACCAACAAGAGGAGTTACTGGTGGTGTGCAGTAGATATTAACAACCCATTCTCCTGTTTCACGTAAAAGCCCTGATTTGTAGGGTTTCGTGATTTCTACACTCTAAAGACTTCCCCTCCATCCAATTTCAAGCTACCAATGGCATGTACCAACTGCATTGGAAAGTGTTGCCTTGGGGGTGGCAGCATTGGGAGTGTTGTGGCATGGAGGAAAGACATCTCAAAGTGCAAGTAGAGAGACCAAGAGGGGCTTATAGCTCTGGAAGTGCAGCACCTTTTCAAGGGCAGTCTTATATTGAGAATCAAGTTTAGGGAAGGTGGACCTGCCCGTTGTGGTCAACTTTCCTATGTGACCAAATAAGGTGTGAAACGTATGTGAGGGAATGTACTGGTGGGGATGTGTACTGGGAATGCATAACAAGCTAGAGAGGAGTGAACTGACATCTGGCCATAAAGTCTGCCTGCTGTTTTCAGCAAGTACTGTTTTCCTAGTGTGTTCCTCATGCCAAGACGCTTATCCTGGTGAGAGGGGCCCTGCCTGACTCTACACTTTAGCTTGACCAGCAGGAACTCTGGGCGCCAAGACAATATCCTGAGAACAGGGGGTGCTAAGGATCCCACAGGAAAGAGCTGGCCAGTAGTAGCAGCAACATGTTACAGTGCTTTCCCATATTGTTACATGGACCTAAGTAACCTGAGAACAGTAAGAGTAAAAGGTAGTAATTAGGCAGTCGTAAGTCTCATGCACTTACTGAACTTCTACCTAGTTAGTTGTAAGTGTATATAATGGAGCCTTTGATAGAGGTGCACTGTAACAACAGGTCCTGCATTCCTGCAGGTGCAGTAGTGGGTCCTTGTAGCTAGAGTGTCCAGTTCCTCCAAATGCTTTATTCCTTTTACTTTCATAGTTGTTAGCTGTCTTTTGTTTAGTACCTATGTTGTCCTAGATGATTCTCAAAACATAAAGCACTTGTCATATTTAATCCTTACAGAAGCCTAATGAATGGTGATATCCCATCTTATAGATGTGTCTTGGTATCTCATTTATTTTTAGCACTGAATAATATTCCTATCTCGATGTACCATAGTTTATTTATCCACTAAGGATTGGAATGATGTAGCCATGGATATGAATCCCTGAGTTCTGGCAGGTAGTTGTCTGCCAGGAAATTGTGACCTTATTTTAATATGTACCTGAGATTCATTTCAGTCAAATTTTTAGGTGAAATGACAGACTTCCTTAAGTTCCCACCCTGGTGGGAGACACCTTGAAACTGCCCCTTGGTTGTGGAGCTGAATCATGTTTATTCTCCAATAAATATCAATAGTTTCTTGACTGCACTTCAGTCTGATCTCTAAGGTGACAGACCTCAGGTAGAAATAAGGGATATGAAAAAAAAAAAAGGGACATGGGGGCCTCCCTGGTGGTGCAAGGGGTTAAGATGCAGCACTATGAAACTGTCCAAGCCACTGCAGCATGAGTTCGATCCCCGGTCAGGGAGGTGACCCACATGGTGCAGGAGACCTCTCCTGCCTCACCTGCTGCTCCCCTCAGCAGTGTTTCAGTCTATCCACCTGTTCCCCACTCTGGTGAATCTTCTCACTACCTGCACCTCTGGCCTGTACCCCAGTTCTTGTATGCATAAATAAACCTTTCAAAAAAAGAAATAAGGAATATGTTACTGCTAACTGGGAGGGTGGTGATCTTGTTATAAACTGACAAGGAATTTGGTCAAATTGTAGTACTTTATGGCAGGTAGAGCATGTAAGTGATCAATCTGGGTATTTAACTTGAGATTTCTAAGTAAACTGTTGGGTCTCTCCTTGCTGCTTATAGTAAGATGAAAGAAGAGGGAAATAAATTGAAGAAGGAATGGTTGAGTGAAAAGGAACCAAAACTTGAAGATTTGGAGAGTTCTCAGCCTGCCCGTGTTGGAAAAAATGAGAACAGGTGTTCGGGAGAGAACCCAGAATGTAACACGACATCATTTGCTAAAGATGTTACAGGAGTGACTCATCAAATACCATTTCAGCATAAGTCAGAAGTAGTGATGGGATTTTAACAGCAGAAACTGAAGCTTTAACTAAGGGGTCAGAGGCCAAACAAAATGTAGAAGGGCTGTTAGATTTCTTCTTTAGGGTAGTGGGACAATAGATCTGTCTAAAGGCAAATATGCATTATTCTTGAAGAAGGAAAGTCAAGAATGACCCAGAAGGCAATTCAAAGATTGGCAGGGCTGCCAATCCCACTACAGACTAGAGGGCACAGGCTTGAGAGGTGTGAGAGACAGCCACCTATTGGTTTCAGAGGGTGGGCCCCCTGTTGGGGTCAATAAGCTAAACAGCTATTGTCTGGGACCTTGGGGTAGGGCTGTCAGCTGGGTGGATCCAGAATGCAGTGTCACCACCAGAGGGGGCCTGAAGGACAGGACATCAGGCCAAAAGCCTTAAAATCTAATAGGGTTTTCCCTGCTAGACTTTGAATTACTTTGTAACCCTTTCCCCCCAATTTATCCTTTTTGGAATGGGAATGTCAATCTATGCCTACCCAACCATTGTATTTTGAAAGCAGATAACTTGTCTGGTTCCACAGGTTTACAGGAGGCAAATATTGCTTCAGGATGAATCATAACAAGCCTCACCCACACTAGGTTTAGTATCACAAAACATAATTTACCACCTTAAAAATCCTCTGTGGTCCACCTATTCATCCCTTTCCTTCAATCCTAGGCAACCACTGATTTTTTTTTTTAAGATTGATTTATTTATGCATACAAGAGCTGGGGTACAGGCCAGAGTCACGGAAGGTGAGAGGATTCATGACAGAGTGGGGAGCAGAACAGGCAGACTGACTGAAGTACACTGCTGAGGGGAGCAGTGGACGAGGCAGGAGAGGTCTGCTGCGCCATGTGGGTTCCCTTTCTGGCCAGGGATTGAACTGGCACTGCTGTGCCACAGATGCTTCACAGTGCATCGCTCAACGTGCTGCACCCATCATGCTGCGCCACCAGGGAGGCCCCCAACCATTGATCTTTTAACTGTGTCCATTGTCTCCCTTGCATCCCACCCTACCTCTCTCTTTGTGCATTGTAGTTTTCAGAGTTCATATAGTTGGGATTATCCAGTAAGTACCCTTTCAGATTGGCTTCTTTCATTTAATACACATTTAAGTTTCCTCCATGTACTTGCATAGCTTGGTATCTCATTTATTTTTAGCACCAAATAATATTCCTGTCTAGATGTATCACAGTTTATTTAGCTACTCAACTACTAAAAGACATCTTGGTTGCTTCCCAGTTTGAGCAATAGTGAATAAGGCTGCTATCAACATCAGAGAGGAGGTATTTGTGTGGACACAAGTTTTCAACTCATTTGGGTAAATAATGAGAGTCATTGATGAATTGCATGGTAAAGATATGTTTAATATTGTAAGAAACAGCTGCACCATTGTGCTTTCCCACAGTATGATTGAGTTCCTGCTGCTCCACATCCGCACCAGCAACTGATGTCAGTGGCATTCATTTGTGTCATACTTTTTTTTTTTTTTAAAGATTTATTTATTTATGCATACAAGCGCTGGGGTACAGGCCAGAGGTATGGGGGGGTGAGAGGATTCACCACAGAGAGCGGGGAGCAGAACAGGCAGATCAACGGAAGTACACTGCTGAGGGGAGC
>JAGFMF010011396.1:480776-506860 GCA_019455555.1 Galemys pyrenaicus | reverse complement strand
TCTCTGGCCGGCAGCAGGGATCGAACTCGTGCTGCAGTGGCTGCGGTTTGCTTCATAGTGCGTTGCTTAACCCACTGCGCCACCAGGGAGGCCCCCATTTGTGTCATTCTAATACAGTTATGCCTCACCTAGTGACAGGATGTGTTCTGAGAAATTCATCATGTGATGGTCTCAGATTGCATGAACATCAGAGTGTTCTTACACCATCTAGATGCTATAGCCTAGTACTAACTATAATACTAACTAGTTCTACTACTACATTTAGTAGATGTTTCTACATCTTGGCTATTGTAAATAGTGCTGCAATACACATAGGAGTACAGATTTCCTTTCAAATTAGTGTTTTTGTTTTAGCTGTGTAGGAAAATTGCTGGGTCATATAGCAGATCCATTTTTAGTCTCTGAGGGATCTCCACACAACTCTCCACTGGGGCCTGACCAGTTCACATTCCCAACAACAGTGTAAGTGGGTTCCTTTTTCTCCACACCCTTGTTTCTGTTTTTTGTTGTTGATTTTATGTGCCATTCTCATAGGTGAGGTGGTATCTCATTGTGGTTCTGATTTGCATTCCCCTGTGATAAGTGATGATGAAAATTTTTTCATATGCCTGTTGGCTATCTGCACATTTTTAAAAAAGATTTATTTTGTTTATTTTTTTTAAAGATTTATTTATTATTTATGCATACAAGCACTGGGGGTACAGGTCAGAGGTGGCGGGGGGTGAGAGGATTCACCACAGAGAGCGGGGAGCAGAACAGGCAGATCAACGGAAGTACACTGCTGAAGGGAGCAGTGGGCACAGCAGGAGAGGTCTGCCACGCCATGTGGGTCCCCTCCCAGGCCAGCAGCAGGGATCGAACTCGTGCTGCAGTGCGTTGCTTTGCTTCATAGTGCGTTGCTTAACCCACTGCGCCACCAGGAGGCCCCTATTTTGTTTATTTTTGCATATAAGAGCTGGGGTGTAGGCCAGAGGTACAGCAGGGAGGAGGGTGGTGAGAGAATTCACTAGAGACAGTGGGGAGCAGAACAGGCGGATCTACTGAAATACGCTGCTGTGGGGAGCAGCAGGTGAGACAGGAGACACGCTGTGCCACGTGGGTCACCTCCCTGGCCAGGGATCGAACTCATGCTACAGTGGCTGATGACAGCTTCATATAAAGTGCTGAGACATAACCCCTTGAGCAACCAGGGAGGTCTCTGCATGTCTTCTTTGGAGAAGTGTCTATTTAGCTCTTCTGCCCATTTTTTGATTAGTTGTTTTGTTTTTGTTGAGTTGTATGTGCTCTTTGTAGATCTTCAATATTAGTCCCTTGTCAGATGTTTGGTGCAGTGCAAATATTTTCTCCCAATTATGGTTAAATTCCTGACCTGCTACTTCCATTATTGCTGTATCTGAATCTGATATTAATACTTGCTCTGTCTCATCAAACTATTTCTTGCTTTTTATTATGCTTCAACAAGTTTTTGTTGAGTTCTGGGTAAAGGGAGCCCCACTAAGTAGGCCTTTAGTGGTGTGTTGTGAGTGTAGGAGTGTTCTACAGCCTTGAGGTCTCAGTGTCTGAGCCTGTTGACTTGAGCTCTGGTCTTCACAAGTGGCTCTCAGGTTTTCCTTCATCTTAGGTGTGACAGGATGGGTTGTGGGTCACTGGGTATTTCCCTAGGTTGGTTATTCAGAAATCTCTGGTAGGTTAGGCTCTGGTAAGCCTGAGGCAGACCTCAGGTTTGAACAGAATGGTCTGGCATCTTAAATACTTGCCTCTTCCCTTCTCCCCTCAACATCCGGGTATTTTTGTTTTATTTGTTTTTTAAACCAGTATTCACTGGGAGAGTTCTTGAAGGTAAACTCACAAAGGTATGAATTCCCATCGCCCCTATGAATAGGTCCCTTGGACTTTCCATTTCTGACTCATCCACGTAGAGTCTCCAATGATTCATCAATTAGTTTAGGTTTTCCTGTCTAGTGCTGTAGTTCTTTCTGCTTGAGGGATTCTACTCAGGTAAACTGTGACTCCCTGTCCATCGGCCTGTCTCTCCAGTTACTGTGGCATTGGTTACCCTGTGGCCTCCCTTCTCTGATGGATGAAGAGGTTTTCAGTTTGTTCAGTTGTTTACGTGTTAGAACAACCCTCCAAGCTTTTTAGAGGCTAAACCAGAAACTGTCTGTATTTATTTTTAATAGGAACACATGACAGAAAAAGAGAAAAGGTATAACAAGGATTTTTTTTCTACACTAGTGCATTCTGTTCTTGGTATGTTAACTGTTACTGTTTTCCAGAGTATCCTCTTGATGCACAGAAAAACATTTATATATGGGCTGATTATATGTTTGTGTTGCATATTTTTATACTAGTTGTATCTTAATACATGGTGATTTGTGATTTACCCTTTTTACTTAACAATGTATCTTGGAGATTATTCTTTCTTTGCAATGGCTGCATAATATGTCTTTGATGGATAACTTAGATGTTTCCAACTTGGTCTCTTTTTTTGGTCATATGTGCACTGCAGTTTTGTGACTTAATGTGTAGATTTTAGTTTCTTTGTATCTGATAAATAGGTATGACATTATTTACTCTTTTATTTTCAAGTGTGCAATACAGTGGACTTAAGAACATTCACACTTTTATGCTACCATCACAATCATTATGACTTTTTTATCTTTCCAAACTGAAACTCTAATCCCATTAAAAACTAAACTTTTCTTCAGCACCCCCACACACACCCACCATTCTACTTACTGTGTGTGAATTTGCCTCTCTTTGGTAATTGGGGATTTTAATTTTTAATGTAGATAACGGTTATCTTTTCCTTGATGGATTGTACTTTGTTATTTAAATCTGAGGTGATAACAATGCCTTCATTTGGTAGAGAAACCAGTGTTGTGATGGACTCATTTGGGAGAGTAGGGTCTCCAACATGCCATTACCCTTTCATTTAGTCTTTCCCAATGTGTAAAACCTGAAGGGAGGTAGGAAGAGGTAGATGGAGAGCAGGTTTATTTTTTAAAAGATTTATTTATGCTAGAATTGTGGTGTAGGTCAGAGGTGCAGGGGGAGCTGAGAGCATTCACCAGAGACAGAATGGGGAGCAGAACAGGCAGATGTACTGAAACATGCTGCTGAGGGGAGCAGCAGGTGAGGCAGAAGAGCTCTGCTGCGCCATGTAGGTCACCTCCCTGGCTGGGGATCGAGCTTGTGCTTCAGTGGCTGCAAATGCTTTATAGTGTGCTGCTTAACCCCTTGTGTCACCAGGGAGGCTCCCCTCTTTTATTTTTAAGATTTATTTGAACTGTAGGTCAGAGGTATGGGGGTGGGAGGACTGAGAGGATTCACCAGAGACAGAGTGGGAGCAGAATATGTGGACTTACTGAAATACACTGCTAAGGGGAGCAGCAGGTGAGACAGGAGAGGTCTGCTGTGCCATTATGTGGGTCAGCTCCCAGGCCAGGGATTGATTCAAGCTGCGATAGCATGATAGCACTGAAACTTAACCCCTGTGCCACCAGACCCCAGGAAAGCGACTGCTAATCCAGGTTGTCACCGTGTCCTTGTATGCAAAGGAGTGTGTGTGCGCCCATGCCTTCTGACTCACCAGGTAGAGCACCTCAGTGATGGGGTAGCCTCAGGATAGTAGACTCTTGCTGATGATGTCAGGTGGCCCAAATATCCTGGAGTCCACCCTCTGGAGTAGCTGCCCAGTTCCAACTAGAGACCACTTTGAGTCCACTGCTTGGAGTTTTTCTTTTTTTCAAATTACACAGGTAATTTGTGTTTTATATGCAAAATTCAATATTATAGAAACATGCAGTGTAATCAATGCATATCACCTGTGGCCCCATCCCCAAAGGAAACTTCAGAGCACAACAAGGCACTTATATCTTATTTTTCCTTTCTACTTAAGGAGTACATTTATTTCTTTATTAAATATTGTATCATTGCCTTCTTTCCATATATGCACAGGGATGGATTTCTCAAAAATATAAATGTGGGAATGCAATCATTTAAATTTTTATTACCGAAGTGATACACGAATATATTGAGCCAACAACACATAAAGTGACATTCCTCCCCTAGTTTCTTCCTTTTTCCATTCTTTTTTTTGCATTTACACATGTACATACAATTTCATGTATTGATAGATCTGAATGTCTTTTGTGTCTGCACAGGTCTAACTTACATTTTCTTGCTGGATGTGTATTTTTGAATATACCATAATTGAGTGGTTCTGAGACTTACCTGAGGAACCTAGTGGAATACAGTTATTCTAACAGCTCAACTGAACCCTCTTCACATCTCATGCTGGGCTGGGCCGGTGTAGCCAGAAGCAGGCCTGAGGTGCCCACAGTGGGAACAAAGTCCTGCCCATCAGCCCTGTTTGCATAAACATCCTGTACTTCTGAGCTTCTGAGGAAGGATTTTATAGGCTAATTTGCAGCATTGGAAATGATGGGTCAAAGGGGATTAGTTTCAATGAAAAGTGAGCCCCAACAAAACACACCTCCCCTCCCCCAACAGTTCAAGTGTCCTCTCTGTTCCCTCTCCACCATTAATGGACAAAACTGTGCAAAAGTTTATTTTTTGAGTTTGATACATATTTAAAATACATACTTATTTTAAGATTATAAAAGCTGAACAATGAATGCCCTTTTTTGTAAACACGTTGTTTAGAATTTTAGATTTATAGAAATCTAAACCTTTAGAAGATAGTGCTCTTTCTATGTACTTTCTGCAGCTTTCCCCAATGTTAACTTTTATAGCTATGGTATTTCCTAAGATAGGAAAATTAACATTGTCTATTGATGTCAGATTTTAGTTGGATTTTATTTTTTCCCACCAATGTGTGCTTCTGTATTAGGAGTCTGTGTTACATTTAGTTTTCTTAGCTCCTTAAGTTCCTCTGGTCTGTTTGTGTCCCTTGTGACCTGGGCAAACTTTTTTTTTTTAAGGTGGCTTAAATCAAAAGTCTTTTTAAATACCCAAACCATCAAAGGTATCAGGTGAGGCCAAATTATGTCCTTGGAAAAGCTAGTTCTTCCCTTTAAGTCACTGGACCCTGCTCAGGACTTAGCAGGGTCCAGACTGTCTCTCAATTTGGGTCTAATGTTCCATGAATGATTAGATAGGGATTATGGATTTAGGAGATGAAGGACCTTTCTCATGTCATATCAGATAATACATGCTATCACATGCTTCCTTCAAAAAAAGAAATAGAAAAACACCAGACATACACAAAAATAGCAATAAAGTATTTGTCACTGAACTCCCAGTTATTGTTTTTGTTACCTTGTTTCTGGATGGTTTTTTAATGTGGTATAGAGGGTAATGTTCTTATTTTTCTTTTCATCCTTTCCTTTTTTTCTATCCTCCTGCCTCTCTGCACTTTTTTTTTTAAATTAGCAATATGGGAATCTAGCTGGGCTGAAGTGTAGACCAGAAAGCATTTAGTCAAACTCCTTGTACAGGAGTCCCCAGTGACAGCCTGGGCTTCTGCTTCAGTACTTCCAGTCACTACCTGAGGAGATGATGTTCAAATTATTCATTTGAACTTTGGTTTGTGAGTGAAAAGAATCCAGCTCAAATTCTTTTAAGCAAAAGATGGAATTAGATGGCACCAAAACTGAAATGTGACTAAGTGGCATTTGATGGATGGCTCCACATGCCCTCCTTGTCATTTTTAATTGTCTCCCTTGGTGGCCACCATTTGAGGTGCCTGGATGACTCTTCATAGCATGTGTTGACCTCGGAATGTTTCAGTCATTCAACACGGATTATGTTCCCCTTAATCATTTCAACACGGTGAAAGGAGTTAGCTTCAATGGACCAACCTGGATCATCTCCCTATGCCTCCAGAACTAGTCAATGAGTTGATGTAATTCCAAAAGGATGTAATTCCTGACTCAAGGCAAGGCTGTGATCACAGGCCCTGACTTGATACTAAAAATTGAGTTAATTTTTAATTAGACTAGATGGGTGACTAATGGACAGGTACTTTCCCTAAAAAAGTGGGCTGGTGTTATAATGAGAAAGGGCATAACAAACAACTGACAAAGTTGTCCCTTCACCCACACTTTGCACATGTCTTTCTTTTTCAGTGTTTCCTTCTTTTCTTCCAACTCCTGCAGATGTTTTTCCCACAGTTACTCCATTGTAATTCTTGCAAAGCACCTGACATTTTGCCTGTAAATCAGTGATAAAACTATTAGGGGATGAATTGGGCACAATCCATTCCAACTGTATTATCATTGCAGACTTTAAAAATAATCATGAAACCACAATTTAACCCTTTCATCATCACCATACTATAGTAATTCTGTACAGTGTCAGGATAAGATAGGCTTTAGGGGGAAAAAAGAAAGAGACACTATTTCTAGCACCACTGAGGCTTCCTTAAGGAAATGTCTTAGTACTTAAGTGAATTTACTCTAACTTGACAGATGCTGAAAAATTCAATCTCAGGCATGTTTAGGTTCTGTAACCTTATGGGGGTGTGGGAAGGTCTGGACTTCCTGTGACTAGTAAGGTCTCAATGGCCTGTGAGGGTTCCTTTCTCCCTGGGATTATTTAACTGTAGGAGTGGGCTGCTCAACCACCCCTGAGGGGGTACTGAGTAACCTCCTATCAGGGCTAATTCTTCAGGGGCTCCAGGTGGAGGAGAGATACTCAATGCTAATAGTTCATTTTGCTGACTTGCTGGCTTCATTTCACTGGTATTTCCCAAGGTCTTGCCAGGTGCCCAGGAGTGCTCTAGCTGTTCTTAGAGTGGGGCCTGCATTTCTTTCCTTGTTGAATCACATATCTACATGAGGTTGGATTGTCTTCATAACTTTCAGTGAAAGCAATATATTGCAACAGTTTGAATGCAGAAACAGATGTGAAAATCTAGCTATTTTCTCTAAAGCCAGACTTTAAAGAGATTTGTAAAAATGTAAAACAACTACCACTCTTTTCTACTTTGGGGAGAAGTATAGCTATCTTGTATTTTTAATTTATTTATTTTAAAGATTTACTTATGCATACAAGAGCTGGGGTGCAGATCAGAGGTACCAGGGGGAGGGAAAAGGAGGTGTGTGTACCTGAGAGGATTCACCAGCGACAGAGTGTGTAGTGGACCAGGTGGATCCATTGAAATACACTGCTGAGGTGAGCAGCGGGCAAAATCGGAGACGTCTGCCGCACCATGTGGGCCAGCACCCTGGCAGGGGATCGAACTGGTGCTGCTGCAGTGGTTGTGGATAGCTCCGCAGCGCTGAGACTTAACCCCCTGCACCACCACGGAGGCCCCTTTGTTATTTTTTTAAAATAAAATGAAAAAGTGTTTTCCTAGTTTTAATTTACCTTTTGGTTAACATTGAAAGATACAAACCACATTAGCAAAAAGCTCTTTGAACCCTCAATCACTTTTAGAGTTTAATGTAGTTCTGAGACTAATCCTCATAGGAACACGACTAGGTGGTATCATTATTACCACTTCATCAAAGACACCATGGCTCGGAGAAGAGAAGAGATCTGCCTCTGCCACAACCCCATTACATGTCAAAGCTAGGATTCGAACACCCAGCCTCGTGTTCAAGGTGTTTATCTGTTTTATTGAAACTCACTCCTCACACAAAGTCCAGTACCCTGAGCGACGTTTTCTCACCTGCAAAGTGTCGATAGTTTTCTATCTCACGAGAATGCTGGGGTGATTCTGCGTCAGGTAATGAACAAACAGTGCTATTAACCCCATGCGAGTGTGTCACATCCAATTTTACAGAATACTTAGGGTCACAGACAGGTGCCTTGTTACGGTACCACTATGGAGGGGTGCCTAGCTTCCAGGTTCGCGCCAGGCCAGTCCGATCGTCCCTCACTTCCACCGCTCCAGGCCTGCGTGGCCTACCTTTCCCATCCCCCCACACCTCCCAGCCCTGTCTAGTCCGCAGATCGCACTCGGACCGCTTGTCTCAAAGCGCCTAGCTCCCAAGTGCAGCGCTCCAACACTGCCGGCGCGGAATAGCCCGAGCCCCTCCCGTTGGGTCATTTCCGGCAACGAGACCGAGGTCCCACTTCCGTTTCTCAAGACCGCGCTCCGGAAGTGAGTCATTCTGCCAGTACCTAAGATGGCCATCAACCCATCGTCCACTGTATTTAGATGAAGAGAAGCGAGTCAAACCCGGAAGTTGCCCGGTTCTACCATGGCAGCCACAGGGGGCGTGGCTTCCGGCGGCCCGCGTCTGCGAGTCCGGGAGGCTTGGGTCGCGCGGAGGCGGTGGCTGACAGGCGCTCCTCCCCCGACGGCGGCGGCTGGTGCCTAGGGGGGACCGGCGGCTACCAGCTCGCGATTCCGCGAGGCGTGAGGGCCGTACCGGGGGATGGATGAAGCGAAGATGGACGAGAATGAATGGGGATACCACGGCGAAGGCAACAAGAGCCTGGTGGTGGCCCACGCACAGGTGAGCGGCGGACAGTCGGCATGGTCCCAGGCCCTTATCCTGCGTGGGGTTGGTTCCGCTTGCCCCACATTACACATTTGGATTGGCTCCACGTCCCATACTTTCTTGCTCCCTGGGTAGGTTCCTCATTTCCTCGTGTGGGTTCCGCGTCCTGCCAGCATCATTCCCCCCGGGTGGGTTCCACGTCTTCTACTTTCCTCCTCCCTGCCTCTCCCCTCCCCCCGGGTGGATTCCTCGACCCCCGAGCATTATTCCTGCCTCCTCTGCCTGGTTCGGTTCTATATCCCACCGGCACCACTGCCCTGGCCTTTTCACTGGATCGGTACCACGTGCGGGTGTGGTCTCACGACGTGCTGCCTCCGACTGCCCAGCGGCGCTGTGGTGGAGGTTGTGCCATGAGGACTCCGGTGGTAGCCTGAGTCAGTGTGGAAGGCCAGGGTGGTCCTGGACGAGGAATTGAAGTTTCTGGGATGCTGTTACCTCCAAACACCAATTTCAGCCTCGTGAGACTTGTGGAATTGCTGTTCTGACTGCTCACAGGTTCTTCTCCATAATCTTTTAGAACTTAAAGGGTTTCCTTTCTTAATTCAGTGAGAGTGAGAGTTTCAGAAAGTTTAATAAAGATTCCCAAGGAGGGGAAAACAGGAAGCAGAACATGTGGATTTGTGTGAGGGGCACAGGTCTCTTGATATTTTGCTGTCTGATACAACCAGGCAGGAATATGGTACAATGGGAGGTGAAGGAGATGATAGGTATTATGAGGGGTTAAGAACAAGAGAGTTCTCTGGGTGGGGTCGTGGTTCTACCACTGCCTGGCACTGGCTCCACTTTATGCATTTGCAGAGTAGAACTAGTAATAGAATTCTCTTTGAGGAATTGCTCAAAAGGTGAGAAGGGCAGGAGCTGGGTAAGTTATCCCTAATAAATCAAACTGTTCTTCTCAAAGGAGAACTCAGAGGTTCAGAACCCTGAGTACAGCAGCTTGCACTGGCCTTGACTGGGCCCTGCTCTGTTGTTCTAGTGTTGGGTGCATTGGGTTGACTCTAGGATGAGTTGCAATCTACCAGGTAGCTTTTATTGTCCGCCTTTGGGTTTTGTTACCCATTAGCAAAATTGAGAAACTAAAGAACTGAGACAGCAGGCTTTGCTGAAGATCTTCAGTTAAATTAATAATGGACAAGTCCTAACCTGATGCCACTGTGCAGTGTGCTGGGTGGGCTCCCTTGTGTTTCAAAGTCAGGTGAGGTATGGTGTGAGTCCCTTTTGTTGTTGGGTTATTTGTATACTCATGAGACAAACACCTTCCAATTCCTTAGTAAGATTGGATGGTGTATCTACATTTTATAAAAGAAGTACGACTTCTTTTAGTAAGGTTCATGTACTGAATTTCAAAAATTGTGTCAAGTGAAGGAGTAAACTCCAGATTGGAGTAAAAGGACACCTAGAAAGAGCACTTTGCTGTCTTTTCCATCATCTTGCCAAGTGGGTGTTCTCTAGGGTGGTCCCGTCATCCACCCTTCAAAACTTGTGTTTCTTTTCCCTTTTACACGCATCAGACTTCTCCAGATCTGTGCTCATTCTTTATTTTAAGTCTAAATTTGTTCTGCTGTGCTCATTCTTGCTTGGTGGTTGTTGACTCTTCATTTGAACTTAAAGATTATTATTGCAAGTGGTCTTATAAGAAAACGTTCCCACCATGTGAAGGCAGTGAGTGAAGGGAAAACAGTGACCTTTGGTTGTGGAGAAACCTTTGACTGGGTCTGGGCAACTGGGGAGGGGCAGAGAGCCTGGTAGACAGCTTTTCAGGGCCCCATTGTGCCCATGTGAGCATGTATGTGAGTAGGACAAAGAAGTGGACCAGTGAGAGTAGTGGTGGCCTTTCCAGGTTTGTTACAGATTGGAAGACCGTCACTTTCTTAGAGAAAGCATCATTTACTCACAGAACTAAAAGGTTTGTTCTCTCTCCTGAGGCCTAGCATCTGCACTGGAACACTGTGTGAGACTGAGACAGAGTGACATCCTTTAGGGCTAGTGGGTTAGGGAGGCTTCCAGAAGTCTGGACTTGTAGAAAGCAGGGCCTGGAGATAGAGGGCCTAAGTACAGCTGCAGGAGGAGTTAGGATTGGGCAGTAAGAGGACAATGAAACCTTAACAAAGGCTCATTCACAACAGGTCACCATCAGTATACCTGAAGCCCCTTCACACATAGGATGCTGGGTATCCTGTTTGTGTCACTCAGCCTGGTATCCAGCACACTGCGTACAGCTGTGCAGGCAGTTCTTTCCCAGGTGCAGGCCCTTGGCCATGACGCCAATACTCTGGGCTAGCCTGGCTTGGGTCTTGTGGGTACCTGGAGTCCATGTACTGACCTTGTGAGAGGGGTCTTGGGCATGGGCACTTCCGTAGAGCTACATGTTTTGTTTACTTCAGCTGGCAATGCCATCACTTGTTCAGTGGCCACAGCATACCTACTGCTCAGGCTGAGCTGTGGTCACTGAAGCCTGAGACTGCTCTCACAGCGCTGCTACTGAGTTGGTTTTGTCTCCTGTGGGGCGCCTTCCTCACCTTCTGTCTTGTTGGCTTAGGTTCAGCATCCTGTCCTATGAAGGTCACTCTAAGTCTGGTTTGTCATTTGATCTCTTAAGAGCCTTCAGTGGTGGGAGTAGATGGGGCAGGAAGGACAGCCAGCTCTCTCTGGGCACTCGCTGCAGGGTGCACATTTGCTACACCCTGCATTACACTGAGTGGCTGTGACCTTTCCCTTTCAACAGAGGTTGTGTAAAAGTCCTGTCAACAGAAACTTTATTGAGAGCATGGAGGAAGCGCTTATCCTGATCTTTCAGGTTTTGTAGCTTAAGATTCTGGCCCCTTTCAGGGATATGATGTTCTGGTTCCTGATAAGATAGGTAGGTCAAGGTATTGTTTGGTTTTTACTCATCTTCAGCTTTAGGATTTCTGGTTTGTATGTCATCCTTCTTAAAGAAGATGTTGCAAATCTGGCATAGTCAGCTGACAAGTCTAGGCCACTCCCTTCTTTAATTTTCTCCTAAATATAGCGTAGAGTCTTAACTTTTAGTTGCCCTTTTTTAAAAATAAGTAATTTATTCTGTATCTGAGATTTTTTTAAATGGTAATATTCCAGGTTGTTGAGCTGCTGTGACTTCTTTCTTGGGTGAGCTCATGGAGCTCATCAGAGAGCTCTGTACTTGCCTGTCTTTGTTTATTCCTGGAATTATCTGCAGTTAAATGGCAGCTCTATAGTTAGGATTTGTTATTTTCAAACCACGTTCCCTTTGGTGATTTCCAGCCCCATGACTGGGCTAGGCCTTGGCAAGTGCCGAGCTCTGTCTTCCTAGTGTTTCAGATGCTGTTCGTCCAGACCTGGCTTACTAGGTGGCATGGCTGCTCCCCGTCGATGACTCCTTTTTCTTAGAGCTTGGTCAGGACAGCAGTGACCCTGTTTACTTCTGTCTGCTAGGAGATGTGACACCAAAGAGGCTGGGAAGTTTCTGTGTCTGCTGCGGTAGGATGAGCATGTTTAGACACTTGCTTGGACCATTATGCCGCCTGAGGTGGCTGGGAGGCCTTGAAGTCTCTGCAGACCTACTTGTGCTGCTCAGAACTCTCACTGTCCTTAAAACTTTGCTTGTCAGATTTTTGATCCTTAGGAACCATCTGCGTGTCCTGTCCCCAGATATTACCGGGCTTACACCTCCACTGTCCTGTTCCCTGCCTCATAGCACAAATTTGTGTACAGTTAAGTGGAGGCTCGGGAAGAGTGTCTTGCCCGCCCAGGCACCACTGTCCTTACCTGCAAGCTGCCACCTCTGTGTGATCTCCCCGCAGAGCCCTGGGTTTCCTTGACGGGACAACTTGTGATATTGTTCCTCACCCTCTGCCTGTCAGTTTCCCTGAGGTGTCCTATCTGCCTTTGTCTCTCTCTTATATTCTGTTTTTTGAGAAAGGCTTTTTTGGGGTACCTGCTGGTGGTGCCTCAACTTCCCTAACAGGAAAGATAGGGCTGAGCCTTTTGAGGAAGTCTCAGGCTGCATCTGATAGGTGATTCCTTCTGTTATATTTGTCTGTCTTCTTTTCTCTTGAAAGTTGCCTGATCGGTGCATCCTTAGGGTCTTCTTGCAGCCCCTTCCTGGGTCACCTCTCCTTCTGCAAGAGATCCAGCCTGGGCCTGTCTTCTAGCAGGCTGGCTGAGGCATGAGACACCAAATGATGTCCTGATGCTTAATTCCACCCACAAGTACCTCCCTCAGTCTTTCTTGTCAGGGAGGGGAGGCAGGTGTCACTTTTAGTACATTATCCTCTGTGGTCTTTGATTATTATTTAACACTTAGTGCATTTACTTCCATTTTGTTCTTTTGTTGGCTAGTCAAGAATACCACATATCTGTTTTCATTTACTGATTTTTCACAGACCCTTACAACAAAAATGTAGAATATGTAGAAACGTGCACGTGCACATCAAATACTCACTCCTTCCAGGCTTTCAATCCTTTGTCTTTGAGGCTATAGATTCTCAGTGACTAGAGTTTCTATTCTTGTGCTTGGAGAGTGTTTTTGAGTGGATTTTTGAGAGTGTTTTTGAGCTGAATGTTTGACCACTTAAGTAGTTCTCAAGAGGGGATTCAGGGTGCAACTCTCAGGCCCCTAAGAGTTGTGCCCGTCCACGCCCCCGAGATGGGCCTGGGACTCTTGAAAGCACCGTGCTGTAAGCGTTGTGCTGTGACAAGTCATCCCCAGTTAACTCCCCACATTTTGAGGTTGTGTGATGTGCTGATGTGTTTGTATGTGTCACTCCCTTGTGGGCTGTTTTCAGCTTGTTAAAATCCTTTGTTCTCCTCTAGTGTTCAGGGTGTGAGCAAGTGCTCTACGCTTCCATCAAGGACAGAAAAGGTGGCCCTGGCCCCAGAACTGTGCAGAAAACACTCAGCCCCTCAGGCATATCCTTTCCATTATTTTAGCATTTGGTCCTAGGTATTAGACATCTGGTTTCAGATATTCGTTTTAAAAGGAAAAGAGTTATTTCCTTCACGGCTGGAAAGATCTGTTTGGACTGGTGGCGTTGCGCTTACCAGGCTTCATGGTGGGAAATCTGTGTGGCTACCTCAGTCCAGATCTGTTTGTGTGGTTCTGGCACTAACATGTCTTTGTCTTTATCTGTGAGGGCTGGCATGGTTGAATTCTCACCTCCCTGGAACTAGGGTCTCTGCATATTTGTCTTTCTCCTTGAATATTGATGGAATTGTAATTTCTTGAAACCAATCCTTTTTCTGCCCATGTCAGTCTGGACTATGGAGAGGAGGGCACCGTGCTTGACTCTGATTTCCCTAAGTCTGGGCTTGGGGCCCAAAGAGGTGGTATCTGTCCTGAGTTTTGAAAGTAGCATGCCTTATCTCTGTGTAGGGTCAGAGGGCCTGGGGAGGCTGACCTGGTCTCCAGGAGACCTTGCTCCTCAAGCATTTTTGGTTTAGAAAGCTGCACTTTCAACCCTTCCTTGGAGGGAGGGTTATAAAAGAGGGAGACAAAGGCAGCTAGGACGCCTCAGGGAAACTGACAGCCAGAAGGTAAGGAGCGATTTCACAAGAGGTCCCATCAAGGAAGCCCAGGGCTCTGTACTGAGCTCCAGGGGCTCCTGACAATCTCCATTTCTCTGAGCAGGTATGGGTATGACTTCCCAACCTTATTCTGCCTCCAAGCTGTTCCTCTGGGAGTGGAAGTTCTCCAGTCAGAATTAATCTCTCCATTACTAGGACTCCTCCTGTCTCTTAGCTGTTTCTTTGGAGAGTGGCTGTCTCATGCTATGCTTATTTAAAAGTTTTTTTTTAATTTTAACTGACCCAGTTTTGAACTTTATGCAAATATAAGTATACCCACTCGTCACTTGTGTGGATGTTTGCAGTGTGCATGTATGAACACGGGCTCATTCTGTAAGCACTGCTCCATAGCTGTTTCTCAGTAGCAGATAGGCTGTATCTCTGTGTGTGTAAATGTCCATCCTTATTTTCTTATAATCGATGGCACCTATCCCATGTTCCAGAATATGTCTCACTGTACTTCCTCATTCCACTATTTGCAATTATAAACAGGTCTTCTAAAATCAATTGCACATCCTTAATGATACCTTTAAGATAAATTCTTGGCAACAATTTGGCCAGGGCAGAGGGCACAGTTTTTCCTGCTTTCCTTCTGGCTCTAGTGTGTCCTTGGGTGTGACTGGTGCTGGCCTCCCCTCCCTGGAGCGCTGGGTGTCCCAGCCAGTTCCTCCACAGCTACCTACCTTTCTTGGACTTTGGGCAGGTGCTAATCAGTCTCTGTTTTGTTTTCAATAGCGTTGTGTGGTGCTACGTTTTCTGAAGTTTCCTCCGAATAGGAAGAAGGTAAGATTGTCTGGTTTACCACTTAGTAACTAAAGCAATTATTTAAGAAAACTTTGCTTATTTTCCTTGACGCAGAAGAATCATGCTAATCATAGGAATTTAAAAATGATGCAAGCGTTTGCTGCAGTTAGTAGTGTGGCTGTCATTCCTACTGGACCCAGCACTTTGACCTGTTGGGGGTCATTGTGCACCACGTGGTACGTCCCTGTTTAGTTCACAAACCCTGCTTGTGGCAGGGATTCCTCGGATCAGCTGTCAGCATTGCAGTGGTGATTTCCTTACATCCTCCTATCTCAGTTTCCCCATTTGTAGGATTGTATCTATAAAAGTGAAGTATGTGATACTGCAGTGGACAGCTTTACCAGTCACAACAAGGCGTTCTGATGGAGCATTGGGTTTTTGGTCATTTTTCTTTTCTTTTTTTTAAAGATTTATTTATTTATGCATACAAGAGCTGGGGTACAGGCCAGAGGTGTGGGGTTGGGTGTGGGGGAGAGGATTCACCAGAGACAGAGTGGGGAGCAGAACAGGCAGACTGACTGAAACACACTGCTGAGGGGAGCAGCGGGCCAGGCAGGAGAGGTCTGCCTGCACCATGTGGGTCACCTCCCTAGCCTGCAGCAGGGATCGAACTCGTGCTGCAGTGGCTGCGGTCTGCCTCACAGTGCGTTGCTTAACCCACTGCGCCACTAGAGAGGCCCTGGAGTATTGGGTTTGTTTGCTGAGTTGTCCAAGTAAGGTCCTTTGGATGCCTTCAGAAAGTCTTGTGTTACACACTGGCTGACTTTGAGGTGGATGTCACTGTTCAGTGTATTTAAATTACAGTGGCTTCAGGGAAATATGGCTGTTCCTCTTTTGTGGCCTTGGGGGGAAGGAGGTGCAGCTCTTACCTTAAAAAAGAGAAAAGGCATAGCTGGCCATGGCCTGCGGTGGGCCAAAAATTGGGCACAGACTCTTGGTGTAGGAGACACTGTCACATCTAAGTTAGGGAGGATAACAAGAGGGAGGTGAGGTGGGGTGGCTGTGGGTTGACTGTGGGATGAGGCCATATAAGGAGTTAGTGTCTTAGAGAGGAGGGGGCAGGGGGCTGCTGGGACATCCGGGGACACAGTGGTCAGTGCAGAGGATATGTCTGTGGGGAGGGAACAGGAGGTGTTTCCTGCCTCGGTTGCTGAAAGGCAGTGCCAGGGTGTCCTAGTAGTGTTGAACTTTTAAGTAGAAATTAGAACTCTCAGGGCTGCTTCCAGCTTCCCGGCTCCTGGCTCTGTCTTCAGAGCACAAGCTTGGGGATGCCCAGTGTTCTCCCAATGCCTCTGCCAGCTCTTCCTGTTTAGATTTCTTGGCGCTTTCGTCTGTCTTCCAAGGCAACAGTTTACCTTGATTTGTCACATAAATGGCATAATGTGATACCAGCTGCACTGTTGGTGGGGAATCATATGGTAATTCTGTTGACAAGAAGAGCTTTTTGTCAGCTTGTGCCAGAGCTGATCGACCACTGAATGTGTCTGGGATTTTCTGCCACTGTTATGCTACTCTCCCTCAGGACCATCATCCAGTACCTCCACTGCTGGAGAGAAGCCCACCACCAATCTTTGACCCCCCTCACCTTGGCTCAGGCTGAGAGGCCAGCTTCCTTTCTCATCAGAGTCCCACAACTTGTATGCTTTATAAGAGCCTTGGACTAGGAAGAAAGAAGTTTATTCTATAGTTAGAGGCTGAAAAATAAAATTTATCTGGTGGTTTTTAGACAAGAGATTGTCAAAATCAAACTTCTCAGATAGGTATGCTCAGGCTGTTTTTCAGAGGTGGGGAGGAGGGTGGCAGAAAATGGGATTTTAAAATCACATGGGGCCCTAGATTAAAGTGAGGGGTGAGCCTGGGGACTTCAGGGGACAGACTCCTACAGGGAGTCAGGCTCTGTGGTGAGGCTCACCTCCCTCTGAGTCCAGGGACAACTTCTGTTGTGGCAGCAGATCTGCTCCCTCAGATACCCCATCCCTGAGTCTTTCTGTGCTTGTCTTTTGTAGACCTCAGAAGAAACATTTCAGCACCTGCAGAACATAGTGGACTTTGGCAAAAATGTCATGAAAGAGTTTTTGGGGGAGAACTATGTTCATTGTGGGGTAAGTGATTTCTGTGTATATAGTCTCATCAGGGTTGTGTTCTGCATCAGTAATACCAACTTCTCGATTATAGTTTGGAACTTATACTTAATGACAATGCCTTGTGTAGTTAAGTTTCCAAGATCATCTTAGCTGCAGTGTGGAGGGAGCACAGCAGATAGTGTTAGTACATGTTCCAACTGAGAAGCACCAGGGTCAGAGAGACTAACGAGAGCCCTGCTTGCTGGGACCCCAGCTCTCCACCTCTCTGACTCCCAGAGCCATCAAGCGTGGTGAGGGCTTTCTAGAGAGGTTCAGGCAGTGTTACTGAACCTGAAGGATTGGCTCTCACCCTCTGATATTGGTGAGCAATTTGAGGCAAGTTAGGGAGAATAGATTACCCTGCACCAGGAGGTGTGCCCATACTTTGTTGGAGAGCTCAGCTACTGGGGCAATGGGGGTCTCTGCCTGGTGGGTGGTCTGTGCTGCTGTTTTTTTCCTTCTTGTGGAACCAAGAGGAATGTCTGCTACAGGTGAGGTTCATTGTGTGAATTGCAGAGAAGGGGCCATGTAGGAAGCCACATGGACTCTGCAGTTGTGGTGATCCTCAGAGCAGGTGGCCTCTGCCTGTGACAGCCACTCTTGTGTCTCCACTTCTGCTGCTTAGATCAGAGTTCTGAACAAATTAATAAGTTTTCCATTCTGATTGAGAGAGCATTGTCTCTAGTTTGCAAACCCCAGCACCTTGTGTTCATCATCAGAAAAATGATACGGAGGTCCAGTGGAAGTTTCTTTGGAGCTCCAGAATTTCCTGATAAATAGAATTTGAACAATTCTGACAATCAAGTGTCCTCGAAAGAGGGTCCTTTGACATTCTAGTTTGTACTGGGGGTGGTGGTGGTGGGATCCCTTGTGGACCCTCTTCCAGGGTGACCCTGTCATGGAGCTGGCCAAGTTGGGTAACTCTTGGCTGAGGGCCTCAGCAAGACTGCAGGGCTCTGAATTCTGAGACTATCCAGAATTGTGTCCACATTTCCATCGCATGCTGTGGTTTTATGGGTTGGCCCCAGGCAGTGTGGGATTATAGGGGTGTTTGTCATTGGTGCCACCCTGGCTGCTGGCACCACAACCAGTGAGGCACCCAGCTGTCTAGATAAACTGTGAAAATCCCAAATCTGCCACTTGTGAGAGCTCCTGTGCTTCTGAGCTGCCTGTGCTGGGTGCTGCCTGCATCTCGGCCTGGCCAGTATCTGAGTGAAGGCCAGTGCTGCTGAAAGAGGAAGGTCACATTCTGGGATATCTGGCTATTGACATTCCTTCTCTGTGTGAAGAGGTCTGCCAGAATGAGATACAGCCTGCTTATCCTCCAGGGTGTGTCATAAGACAGTGAGTGCCACTCAACCCGGCACGGTTGGGGCTCCAGGAGGACTGGTACGAGACCATATTTAGGTACGACCAAAATGAGTAAAGATGGTGTTTTCTCCGACTCCTGACATGAGTTAGAACAAAGCAGGGCCCTCTAGAACATGTCTTCCTGTGTGTCCTGGGTCTTAAGTTTAGTATGTTGGCCAGCTCCATGATGACAATGGTAGACACACCCTTCACACCCACACTGCCTCAGCCCTGCCTGGCTGGTCTGGGGCTGGTCTGGGCCTGTCTCCATGGGAGCTGGAGAGTTAGGAACAGGGAAAAGTCTCGTCTCCTTGTTCTTTTAGGCATTTGCTGTTTAGCTACCGAAGTAGATGAGACATAGGTGTTCCAGGAGTTTTATCACCCTTCTGTGGATCTGATTCTCTGGAGGTTGGACAGTACTAGAGTAGCCCCTGCTTCACATTTGAACTTTACTCCATGGAAGTGTTAGCTGAGCCATGGCATGTGCTAGTGAGGCCACGCTGTTTTTCCAAGGGAGCTTCTGGAACACAGTGGGTATTCTGCTTACCTGTTTGATCCTTCCAGGTTGGCGACCTTTGTCTTCTCTGCAACCATGCCTGTCCCTTTGAGGAAATTGGTGTGGCCACGCCTCTGGGCAGCTATCCCAGCTCCTAGTCACACTTAAGCAAGACAGATCTTAATTTGGTTCATCTTAAGTTTAGTATATTGGACAGGTGCCAATGTCTGTCCCTCAAAGCTGCTGTAGGAGTGCTCTATCGGTCAGGCAGAGTCTGAATTAAGGGTTGATGAATGTACCAAGCATTAAGAAAGATGCGACAATAAACATTTTATTTTGACTTAGAATATAATCAGAATGCACATAAATTCAGGAATTTAAAGTTGTTGGTGATTGTGGACTTAACTGGGCATTTAGCAGATGCTCTGTCTAATTGTGGAGTCCCTGGACTTGGACTTGGTATTGTCTGTTCCTCTCCACATGTCTGTCCTCACATTAGTGACCCTGCTGTTACCAAAGCTTCTCCCAGCAGGTGCGAGTTGGGATCCTCACTGCATGGACCTGAGACATGGTCACTGGCACCTCCCAGCTTTGTCTTTGTGATGTGCCCTTTTTGAGAGAGGATCGTGATGCAGTTACATTATCTTTCTTGCACAGATGGGCAATCCGCTATCTGAACTCTTTGTACTTTTTTTTTTTTTTTTAAAGATTTATTTATTTATGCACACAAGCACTGGGTACAGGCCAGAGGTGTGGGGGGTGAGAGGATTCACCACAGAGAGCAGGGAGCAGAACAGGCAGATCAACGGAAGTACACTGCTGAGGGGAGCAGCGGGCACAACAGGAGAGGTCTGCCGCACCATGTGGGTCTCCTCCCCGGCCGGCAGCAGGGATCGAACTCGTGCTGCAGTGGCTGCGTTTTGCTTCATAGTGCGTTGCTTAACCCACTGCGCCACCAGGGAGGCCCCTGAACTCTTTGTACTTTCTGTTTCTTTAAAGTGGCATGAGAGCTAGAATTTTTAAGTTGACCCCAGTTTGAATTTTTTTGAATTTTTATAGTTCAACTCTTTCATTGTTTCACCTTACCTAAATCACAACTAATTTTTTAGTAACTCACCTTTCGTTAGTTTATAGCATGTTTAGGTAAATGACAGTCATGAGTTAAGGTTGGCACAGCAGCTTGGGAAGCAAATGAATGAACCATGGCAGTCTTCAGAAGCATGTCTGTAGGAGAGGCAGCCAAGTGCCATTATGGCCAAGAGGTGGGACTAGGTCCCAGCATTGTCTTCTAAGCAGGTCTCTCACAACCCTTGGGACTTCTTCAGAAGTCAGAAACCTGCTACCCTAGAAACAGGGAATTGGATGGTAAGCAATGTGGCCTAAATAAAAACTTTTATTTTGGGAAAATGTAAAGAAATAGCAAAGTAGAGAGAAATTATGTTTTGTTTTCTACCATAGTGAGGCCAATGGGAACTTAGGACATTTCACCAGAAACTCCTATTGAATTAAAGTCTTGGCTTCCAGCCGTGTCTCAGGGGGAGTGTGAGCTGCAGGGGACCTGCGGGGACACCTGGTGAAGATGTTTATGTAGATGTCCACTGCCTCAGTCCCACTTTGCTACCCAGGGACTGATGAGGGAGGGTAGGCGGAACGTATGAAGACTACTTGACACCGTCTGCAGTGACATTGTTTTGGGTCACCACTGGGAGACACCACCTGCTCTGAGACCTGTCTCTCAGTGCATGGAAACTGTAACATCTGTTTGATCTGGTCATATCTTTAAAATAGAGCACTTTATCCTAAAACTCAGTGAGTATTTTCTTATTGTGGTAAAATATACACAACACAGTTCACTATTTTAACCATTTTTAACTACAGTTTTGTGACATCATGTTCATGTTGTTGTGCAACATGTTGTGCACTGAGTATTTCATATTTGTTCCTACAGGAAGTTGTTCGGCTGCCTTTAGATTTTGTGAAACAGCTTTGTTTAAAGATACAGTCTGAACGACCAGGTGAGTAACTTATCTCTTTCTTATAATACCTTCTCTCCCCATTTCCTCTCATTTCTTGTCATCACTTCATGTTTTTTCCCTGTCACCTCCTATATCTTCCTCATCACATTCCATTCCCTTCCTGCACTCATTGGTGGTATAATGTCCTCCTCCTACTTTGAAGCCTTTCCTCTCATGGTCAGAGAGCAAAGATGGAGTTCATGTGGTTGACGATGGACATGCCTCTTCCTGAAGCACAGCCAGTGTTAGCTATGCAGTGGCCTCTGAAGTATTCCAGAGGAGGGAGGTGGAGGCTGTGCCATGTCCAAATTGGCTCCATTCCTCACTTAGACAAAGGTCTGCCAGGCAGCTGATAGCCACCAGCATCATCATTATTCTATAATCAGCAAGTAAGTTATGCTCCTTAGTAATGACAAGGACCATTCCCAAGATAGCAGTGACTCTAGTTGGCTTTGTTTTATAAGGAGGAAGCCAACTTCCTGGGACCTGGGGCCCACGTATATAGCAACCTGAAGGCAGCTGAGCATGTTGGAGTTCAGCTCTAAGGGAGCCAGTGAAGAGGCAGTGAGCGCTGCTGCCCTAACTCTGAGCTCTAGGTGAGGGCCTTGCATAGTTGGTATAATGAGGGGCCAGTTCTTGAGGTCCCTCCCTTCTCACAATAGTTGCACATTTGTGTTTCTCCATGATCCACCGCAGATTTGATTATTGCTGAAAGGACCCAAAACTCATTGTCATCGTTATGGTTGTGACTTCTCACAGCCAAGGACAGATTAAACCAGCCAACGGAAGAGGCAGGCAGGTCCAGGGGGCCTAGCATGAGCTGTTAGGCATCCTCTCTGGAGTCTGGTGAACCTCTGTTCTCCCAGCAGATGTGACAGCACATGTGGAGGACTGCAGCAGGGACTTCCAAATATGTATGTCAGGGTTTCCATGTGGCTTGTGTGTAGGCATAGCTAAAAAGTCACATGGTGCCCTCGACCCTGCAGAGGTCAGGCTGATATGGCGGCTATGAACCACGCTGTTAACTGTCATGTGACTTAAGTCCCAGATAAATAAGGCGGGACTTGCCTGGGGCTAACCACCCCTCACCCTCACCCCCCATATTCTTCCAGGTTGTGTTCCTTGTACCAATGCTCAGGTACTTTACTTGTTCTTCTTTCCAGAGTCGCGCTGTGACAAGGACCTGGACACCCTTAGTGGCTATGCCCTGTGCCTTCCCAATTTAGCCAGACTTCAGACCTACTGCTTTGCAGAGCACCGGCCAATTCTCTGTGTGGAGATCAAGGTGAACCTTGTCCAGGGGAAATGGCATGGGGAAGGGAAAGACAGACCTGTGTGAGTCCAAGAGTCATCTGCTTGGTACACTTCTCATAGCTCCAGGGGTTCCCCTTTCCTAGGCTAGGCAGTCCTTGCTCCTGCAGCTGCCTGCTCTGATTTCTCCTGGCCAGGCCCCAGATTTAGGCCCTTTCCAGGCACTGTACATTTGGGCTGTGTAAGCAATAGCCCATGGCCACCACAAGAAGCTGTGTCTGGTTCTGCCCTCCCTGTTTTCCCAGAAGTGAAACCTACTGGGTGCCCCTGCTGACCTTCTACCGCCGAGTGATAGGTTCCACATACCTCAAGAACCATGTTTGCCGTTACACTCTTGACTGGGTGGCACCCTGTTCCCTGGCTTCTGTCCTATTTAGGAGAGACCTCCTCGTAGGCACAGATACCTGTGTGATTTAAGGGCTTGGTTTGTCATGGCCAGGAGTCTTTTGGTAGGGGTGCCAAAGACGTCACAGTCTGGTGGAGGGCAGTGATGGCTGCCTGGGGTCAGGGTACTGTCCTCTGCTGCCCAGAGTTCAGGGGTGCCTGAGCCTCCATCAGGAAAATACCCCAAATGTCTCAGGCTGATTGTCTCCTTCCTCCAAGCGTCTGTTGTGACTGGATGTCATGCCCTTGGCCCTGAGTACTCACACTGGATGCTCTGTTGGGACTCATGTCTTGTCTCCCCAGCCAAAGGGTATCAGATTATTGAGGGGCAGCGTGTCTTCAGTACTTTAATGCTAAGCATGTGCCTTTGTATGTTGTATGTGCTCAGAAATGTGGCTTTAAAAGGCATCAGAGTTTTGGGAATTGCTGGGGGCCTCACACGCATCTGATGGCTACCTTCCTGTTCACGTCGCCAGAAAAAATGGGGTTGTATTCCTTGGAGCTGGGTGCTTGGGGCAGATCTGTACTTGGAGTCTGTCCATCAGATTATTTAATGAGACACGCAGATACTCTGTGTTGTACTTTGTCAAATTTCAATTGAAGTGCCATTGTTTTTCCTCCCTGAGAGTTCTAGTCTTGGACTCCAGCAGCAAAGTGGTGTTTCTGAGGTGCAATGAGGGACACATTATTTCCATGGGGGCTGAAAATAAAACCAACTTTTGGGGGATGTTTAGCTCTAATACTTGCTGACTCTCTGGCATTGTAGGTTATGATCTTGTAGTTGGTTATATGTCTATTTCTGTGGATAGGTATGTGATGCCCTCTAAGCATTTTTCTTATTTATTTTGTAGCCAAAATGTGGATTTATTCCTTTCTCCACTGACGTTACACATGAGATGAAGCACAAGGTGTGTCGTTACTGCATGCACCAGCACCTTAAGGTGAGAAGCCTGCAAACTCCTGATTCAGAGCTGCCTGGTGGGTGACTGTCTGCGGTGGGACCCACAAGAGTTTTCAGAAGAGTCAAAGAAAAACGTAGATATTTATTATGTATTTGATTTCATAAGTCATGTTTACCATCTCTTATTTTAAATTGAGACAGTTCACATACCCTAAGAATTTCCCTTTTAACATGTACACAGCAGTGGCACCTACTATATTCACAGCTTATACAGTCACTGCTAGCATCTAAGTCCAGGACATTTTTATCACCTTGTGAAGAATTCTGTCCCCATCAGCAGTTGCCCTAGTCTGCCAGCCCTTGGCAGTCACCAGTCTGCTCTGGATTTGTCTCTTGGACATGCCATACAAGTGGACTCCCAGTGTGTGGCCTTTAGTGGCTGTCTTTACTAAGCATGTTTTTGAAGTTCATCTGTGTTGTGGCACATAGGCCTGAATTCCTTTTATGACTGAGTAATGTCCCAATGTATGGGAAACTTGCTTATCCATTCATCTATTGAGGGACATGTGGAATGCTGTAAATAACGCTGCTATGAACATGTGTGCGCGTAATCTTGAGTCCCTATTTTCAGTTTTCTTGAGTGGATTCTTAAGGATGGAATTGCTGGATCTTAGGGAAATCCTTTAACTTCTTGAGGAAAAGTAAAACTGGAGAAATGTTTATTCAAATCCTTTGCCCACTTTTTAACTGGGTTGTTTATTTTTTGTTGTTTTAGAAGTTCTCTATATATTCTGGATCTTAATCTTGTGTGAGATTTGTCACTTATAATTATTTTTTCCCATTGTGCTGGCTTTCTTACACTGTGGATACATTGTGGATAGTGTCCTCTGATGCACACACATTTTTAATTTTGGTAAAATCCAGTTTGTCTATTTTTGCTTTTGTTGCCTGTTCTTTTGGTGTCATATCCAAGAAACCTTTGCTTAATTCAGGTAACGAAGCTTTCTATCTATATTGTCTTATAAAGTTTTATAGTTTTAGCTCTTATGTATAGGTCTTTGATCCACTTTGAGTTATTATTTGTATATGATGCTTCATTCCTTTGTATGTGAGTATCATTTTCCTAGCACTGTTTGTTTCTCCATTGATTAGTTTTGATGCCCTATTGAAGAAGTTTTGGCCATACATACACTGATTAATTTCTGGGTTCTCTATTTGTCTGTTAGTCCTATGTCATATTAAAAGACAAAATTTAAAAATATAATTGATGTCATTAGAATAATTGGGCTGCATCCCATTTAGCAAGTGGAAAGGCACTCTAGAATGCTGTACAAAATGTAGGGTTTTTATAGGCAGGAGTGGGTACAATAAGAGAGAAAGTAGATTGTATCAGTTATCAGGTAAAGTCACCTTCCCTTCGGGAACAGGAGAAATCTGTCAGGTAGTTTACTTAACAGAGGAATTCCGAACTGACTAGTTAAGATTACATTCCTTTGAGTGAATTAAACTACAATTAAGTTAGAAATTAAATCTTGGTTCAGTGATGTGGGGCATAGCACAAGTAATTCCATTGTGGGCCTGTTTTCTCTTTTTTAACAATACCGCATTTTTGATGCCTGTGACTTTGAAATCAGGAAGTATTAGTGCTCCAGCTTTGTTTTTCTTTCTCAAGGTTGTTTTGGCTATTTGGGACGCTGTAGTTTTGTTGCTGTTCTCTTTGTGCTAATACTGTCATATGAATTATATCTTTATCTATAGTATGTCTGTCAGTATATACTTGTAATAATTGTCTTATGCAGTTGTCTTGTAAATCAGATAGGAGCAAAATGTTACAAACTACTTATATTGACTTTATGTAGTGGTACCCTTTCATTTCATGCTGAAGGATTCTCTTTAGTGTTTCCTGTAGGGCTAGTGACAATATTTTGTACTTATTTTTTGTATAGTACTATCTTAATTACTCCATTTCACAATATTTAAAAAAAATTTTTTTTAAGATTTATTTATGCATATAAGAGCTGGGGTACAGGCCAGAGTCCAGGGAGGTGAGAGGATTCACCAGATCAGAGTGGGGAGCAGAACACGCAGACTGACTGAAACACACTGCTGAGGGGAGCAGTGGGCGAGGCAGGAGGGGTCTACTACACCATGTGGGTCCCCTCAGGATCAAACTCGTGCTGCAGTGGCTGCGGTTTGCTTCATAGTACACTGCTTCACCCACTGCGCCACCAGGAAGGCCCCACAATATATATTTTTTAAACTAAGGATTCTTTTTTTTTTTTAAAGATTTATTTATTTATGCATACAAGAACTGGGGTACATGCCAGAGGTGAGGGGGGTGGGGTGATAGGATTCACCAGAGACAGAGCCGGGAACGGAACAGGCAGATCAACAGAAATACACTGCCAAGGGCACCAGTGGGCACGGCAGGAGAGGTCTACCATGCCATATGAATCATTTCCTTGGCCGGCAGCAGGGATCAAACTCGTGCTGCAGTGACTGCTGTCTGCTTCATAGTGTGTTGCTTAACCCACTGAGCCACCAGGAAGGCCCATAAACTAAGAATTCTTTTTTTTTTTTTTTAAAGATTTATTTATTTATGCATACAAGCACTGGGGTACAGGCCAGAGGTGTGGGGGTGGTGAGAGGATTCACCACAGA
>JAGFMF010011396.1:398564-472824 GCA_019455555.1 Galemys pyrenaicus | reverse complement strand
CCTGGCCGGCAGCAGGGATCGAACTCGTGCTGCAGTGGCTGCGGTTTGCTTCATAGTGTGTTGCTTAACCCACTGCGCCACCGGGGAGGCCCATGTCTTCTCTTGAATTTATTATTTGCAGCACATATTTGGGCCAAGGGTTTGCCCCTAAAATATTGCTGCATATGTTCATGTTCTCTGGTATGCTGAGTGCTTCCTCTGCAGTATCTTTTCCCTTTGTTTTGGACCCTAGAAGTAGTTGTTCCTCAGTCTGTTTCTTAGGCTGGAGAATTGAGGTACAGCTAGTTGGGAGGTGTATAGGGCAAGTCCTTCAGACTGGCGAGTCTGGGCCTTGGTGTGCAGATCAGACTTGTGAGGCCTGTGGTGCCTGTTGCTTGGAGGTGGAGTCTGGTTGTGACTTGGTGGGCGTCTAGGCTCTGAGGTGTGGCCAATGAGCAGGTTTGGGCTTTTGCCAGGAATGTTTGGGGCTCCTTGTTTGCCGTTTTGTTGCCTGCCAACAAGCCCCACAACATAGTTGGGTCTGTGGCATGCACAGCCACAGCAAGGAACTTATTATTTTCTTTTTTTTGCTGACTGGGAAGTTTTTGTGTTAACAACCCTGTGGTCTCACAGCCTTCTGAGGACAACTGCAGGGATGCATCAGTGGAGACTCTGCCCTCCTCTGCATTGACTTTTTGGTGCTGTTGTGTTTGCTGAGGCTGCCCAGGCACAAGAAACTGTCTCTTCTCTGTGCTACCCCGACCCCCTTACACACACCCTATACCTAGTTTTTCTTAACACAGATGAATTTTGGGTTTTTCTTGTGTCAGAAGCAATACCTGATCATTTCAGAAGATTTTGATAGTTATGCCATAACTGCTTTCACGTAAGGTCTAGAAGGACACACTGACGGTCATGCTGTTGACACTGGGAACTTTTCTTCCACCTTCCTCTGTGGAAAATGCAGCTTAAACAACAGGGTCATACTAAGCTAGGAGGAAAAAGAGAAACATCAGATGGTTTCACTTAGAGGAGGAATATAGGGGAACCAAATAAGGGATCAGGAGAAAAAAAAAAGTAAAAAACCAAAATTAATAGGCAACTATAAATTGGAGACATTTTGCAGGGAGAGGGAGGGAGAAGGATCAAAACAGGGGAAGGAAGAGCACAAGAGACTATGGTGATGGTGCATGGGTGAATTGGTGGTGGGAATTTTACGGGGACTATACCAGAGAGGAGAAAGCATGCGTTGTACAAAAATGAACAATGATATAAAATATATATAAATAAATTAAAAAAACAAGGTCATGCTTTACATGCTATTTTATAACCTGCTCTTTCACCTAACTAGCATAAGTCAGTGTCTGGATCAGCAAGTTTAGTTTTTGAACTTTTATTGACCATCCCACATAGAATAGCCCGTAAGTTCGCAGATCCCTCCTAACCGGGCCTGTGTACCTTTACTCTGTATCAGGTAGCTGAGCGCATCCTGTCGGAAGTGGGAGGTCAATGTCAGGATGGCCTGTGACCACAGCTATTCTCGGTGAGGGTCCCTCCTTGTGGTCATTTTTCATGGGACTTGGCTTCTCTGGAGTATAGCAAGTGCCTGACACTGACACTCTAGCCTTCTCGACACATAGCAGAGATCTTTAGTCATGTGTACGACGGCCTTGTTCCCACACTGTCCTTTGACCTGTCCTTGGTAGCCTTGGTATGGGCTGCAGGTATTGATGATTTGGAGCTGTTGACATGATCATTTAAAATTTTGTGATTTGTCTTGTTTAGAGAGAGGGTGATCTCTCTAACTTAGATTTGGGACTGGTGTGGTCGACTTGGAGATGGTTTTGAAATGCAGGAAAGGACAAAGTGAGATTGGACCACCTGCCCTTTCTTCTGTGCCTGGTTATTTTCTCAGCCCGCCAGCTCTGTGAGGCTGGGTGAGGCCTGCACCCTGCCACATTTGGTCCCTGACAGTAAACCTCTCATTTTCCCTGATGTTCTTGGTAGGAAAACCCTCCCTGGAGCACTCGGGGTTACCGAAGGGCTGTCTTCTGTACAAAACCCTCCAGGTGCAGATGTTGGACCTACTGGACATTGAAGGCCTCTACCCTCTGTACAGGAGGGTAGAGCGGTACCTGGAGGAATTTCCTGAGGAAAGGTGAGGCCCATCCCCTCCATTTATACATTGGGACAGCCCTGAGGGTGTAGTGGGAATGGGAGAGGAGGGATGTCCCAATGAGAGGGTAGCATGGGCTTCCCAGGAGGACCTTGCCACCTCCCCTCGCTGCTCCTGGTGCTAGGCTTTACCTGTCAGTGGTCACTTGCCTGGTTCTAGGAAAAAAAGCAAATCCTCTGACCCTGACAGTTCCTACAAGGACATGGACCATTCCTTGTCCTGAGTCAGGGCTGAGCCTGCAGGGGGCAGCGTTGCTTCACAGGTTGGGAGCCACTCTGCGCAGGCCTGAGCTCCAAGTGTCAGCTGGCCTTTGGCTTCTGGCTGTCCTGCATTGGGATCACTGGAGTTCACACCCTGGGGCCTGAATTCCCATCCTGCCCCATTGCCCCTTCATTAGTGTCTCTGGCCTTGCCAAGTTCTTTTTAAAACTTTGATGCTCAGGAGGAAGTTTCACATTAGGAAGAAGTTGTCAGGAGACTGTCAGGTGTTCCTGTAATCAAATGTGTGATTTTTTAAATTGTTAACAGTTTCAGAAAGTTTTCAGGCAGCTTTGTCATCCTGGGTTTTTTTGTTTGTTTGTTTTCTCCTTCAGAAAAACATTGCAAATAGATGGGCCTTATGATGAAACATTTTACCAGAAGCTGCTTGATCTCTCCACTGAGGATGATGGGACATTAGCCTTTGCACTGACGAAGGTGAGTGGGCTTTTCCTGTGTATTCCTTAGGTTCCTGACACTAAGTTGGAGTTTTTCCAAGAAATGTTTCCTACTACCTATTTATGATGATTAAAGCTGAAAAACTAGGGATTTTTAAAAAAATTGCTCAAGTTTCCCCAGATGGCTGGGCCAGCTAATGATAGTGATACATGACTTAAGCTTTTAGACACAGTTCCCTTGGTTTGTTAGGCTCCCATCTGCACAGGGCCCAGTGCTCTCCGCTGATGCTGAGATCTGTCTCTGCTGCCTTAGAGTAGATTGTGTATGTGACTTCCTTCCTCTACTTAGATCAAAGGGAAGCCTGGGAGAATCTCTTAGGGAAAGTAGGCCTGGTCCTATTTCTTGTTCTGTGAAATTGGAAATTAGGGGTTCCATGAACTTAGATAGGAAAAAGTCACATCTTTAGTTTCATTAACCTATGACTGAGAATTTGTTTAGGCTCTACATAAATATTTATGAGATGCACTCATGTTATTGCATGCATTTCTATGTTTTCATTGTTTTACAGTCCTCCACTGAATGTACATATTACATTTTATTCACTCTATTTAATGGATATTTGGGTTGTTTGCAGTTTTGGACTGTTGAATAAAGCTGCTCTAAATATTCTTGGTGCTGCTCTAAAGATCTCTTGGTGTGCACATGCATACATTTCTTTTGGAACTACGTCTAAGTGGAATTTTGGGCAGATCGCTGAACATTTTTAGCTTTAACAGGTACTGCTCAACAGTTTGACCTGTTGACACTCCGTGCATCAGGCTGGAGTGGTTAGTTCCATACCCTCTTTCACTTGTTGGTAGAGCTTTCTAATTTTGTCATCTTGGTGTGTTTGTGATGGTGGTTTGTTGTGGTAACAAGACTAAGCACTTTTTCATGATTATTGGCCATTTTTATTTTCTTTTAAAAGAACCCATTTAAGTCTCTTGCCCAGTTTTTTTGTGGGTTGTCTTGTAGATTTGAAGGAGCTCTTTATGTGCTCTAGGTGTCTTCTCTTACTCTGTCGTTTGCCTTAAGGTAGTTTCGTTTACATTGTTTTTCTTCATAAGATTCATAAGATCTTTTATTTACCTTAAGGTCCTATAGATATTTTAGAAATGTTACTGTTTTACTTTTCACATTTGGAAGGGTAACCATCTGCAGCTGACTTTTGGTATGGAATGAAATAGTGTTTTATTTTATTTTCATATGGGATTGTCCCAGAATCAGAATCATAGTAATTGTGCTGATCACTGTGGAGTCTTGACATCCTATATGGTATGACCTTCTACCTTCTTCAAGAATATCTTTTCTTGGGGCCTCCCTGGTGGCTCATTGGGTTGAGCACCGCATTGTGAAGCATCCGCAGTGAAGCAGCGTGAGTTCAATCCCTGCCCAGGGACCCACTCTCTTGCCTTGCCTGCTGCTCCCCTCAGCAGTGTATTTCAGTCGATCTGCCTGTTCTGCTTCCCATTGTCTCTGGTGACTCCTCTTACCTCCCGTGACTCTGGCCTGTTCCCCGGCGCTTGTATGCATAAATAAATAAATATTTTTTAAAAATATCTTTTCTTTAATAAATACCTTATGTTTGTCCACATAAATCTTAGAATCAACTTCTTCAGTTCTATAAAGAAAAATAATAACAAAACTGCTGGCTTTTCAATTTGGCATTAAAATGATGACAAGACATTTTTATGGTATTGAGTCTTGGGCTGTTTCTTTTTCTGAGGTATTATTTAAAATTGCTGAAAACATATTATGATTTTCTTTCTATTTTTTTTAAAGAGATTTATTTATTTATGAATATAAGAACTCCAGTGTAGGCCAAAGGTGTGTGTGTGTGGGGGTGGTGGGGTGGGGAGTGAGAGGATTCACCAGAGACAGAGTGGGGAGCAGAGCAGGTGGATCTACTAAAATACACTGCTGAGGGGAGCAACAGGTGAGATAGGAGAGATCTGCTGTGCCATGTGGGTTAGCTCCCTGGCCAGCCAGGGATCAAACTTGTACTGCAGTGGTGGGTGATAGCTTGATAGCGCTGTGTAATTAACCCCTGCACCATCAGAAAGTCTGTTATGATTTTCTTTAGAGCAGTCTTATATTTTATAGGCTTACTTCCAGATATTTGATGGTTTTAGAAATCAATGGTGTCTTGTAAAATACTTCATTTTATTTATTTTTTGTTAGTTTGGCTTATTTATTGAGGCATATGTGTATTATTTAGGATAGTAAGCTCATACTTCCTCAGATGTGTCACTGCACCATATCCATCACTAAAGCACCCAGGAGCTTTTAACATTTAAATATGGATTTATGGGAATGTAATTGATTTTTCTCTTTGACCCTATATCTGTCAACCTAAACTCACTTTTAATAGTTCACTTATTACTTATTTACTGTTATGTTATATTACATGTAGTTAAATAAGTGATAATGGGAATTCTAGTCTTGTTTCTAGTCTCAAGAGAAATTTAAATTTATTCATGTATTATTTAAATACTATATGGGGACTCCCTGGTGGCGCAGTGGGTTAAGCAACACAGTATGAAGTAAACCACAGCCACTGCAGCATGAGCTTGATCCCTGCTGTGGGCTAGGGAGGTGACCCACATGGCACGGCAGACCTCTCCTACCTCCCCTGCTGCTTACCTCAGCAGTGTATTTCAGGATATCTGCCTGTTCTGCTCCCCACTTTGTCTCTAGTGGATCCTCTCACTGCCCACACCTCTGGCTTGTACACAACTTAGTGCTTGTATGCATAAATAAATAAATCTTTAAAAAAATGCTACATAGGGTTGTTTTTTGGTATTTTTAAAAAATAAATAACCATGATAAGATTAAGGAATTGCCCTTCCATTCCTGATTTGTTAAGAGTGTCAGAATTGAACATTGAACTTTATCAGTGCCTTTTCTGTTTCTTTTGAGATGATCGTACGGCTTTTAGCCTGTTTTCTGTTGTGGATAATTCCACAATTTGTAGTTAAGTATTATTCTTTTCATATCTCAAAGGTATGTAGTTTTCTGATATTTTGTTGAGGATTTTTTGCTTATATATTTGTGGTCAATATGAGTTTTTTTTGGTAATTTTTGTTAGGTCTTTGTATCAAGGGTATGCCTGTTTCATAAAACATGAAGAGTGTTTGCTCATTTTCTGTTCCCTGGAAGAAGTGAAGTAAGACGCGTATTTCCTTTTAAAATACTTAGCAGAACCACAAATGAAACCATCTGCGCCCATAGTTGTCTTTGTGGGAAAATTTTAAATTATGGTATCAATGTCAGACTATTTTTTTATTTTGTTTTTCTAGAAATTTCTTTTAACTAAAATTTTAAAAATGTTGGCATATAATTTTCGGTAGTAGTAGTTTCAATATTTTAAGAGCGGAAGAACTTCCTTTTATTCCTAACTTCTGGAGTTGGTTTTCTCTTTTAATTGATGCCAGCAGAGTTTATCAATTTTGTAAAAATTAATCCTTTGTACAGATTTCTATTTCATTAATTTCTGCTCTTATTCCTTTTTTTCTTCTGTCTTTGGATAATTTGTCCTTTCTGTAGCTTTTTCCTGGCATTTCTTTCTTTCTAAAATATGTATTTAAAACTATGTATTTTCCTCTAAATATTACTTTAATTGCATTTCACATGCTTTTTTTTTTTAAAGATTTATTTATTTATGCATACAAGCACTGGGGTACAGGCCAGAGGTGTGGGGGGTGAGAGGATTCACCACAGAGAGTGGGGAGCAGAACAGGCAGATCAACAGANGCACACTGCTGAGGGGAGCAGTGGGCACAGCAGGAGAGGTCTGCCGCGCCATGTGGGTCCCCCCCTGGCCGGCAGCAGGGATTGAACTCGTGCTGCAGTGGCTGTAGTCTGCTTCACAGTGCGTTGCTTAACCCACTGCGCCACCAGGGAGGCCCTCACATGCTTTTTTTAAAAAAAAAAAAAAGATTTTATTTGTTTATGAATACAAGAGCTGGAGTGCAGGCCAGGGTGAGAAGATTTGCCAGAGACAGAGTGGAGAGCAGAACAGGCAGATCTACTGAAATACACCGCTGAGGGGAGCAGAGGGCGAGGCAGGAGAGGTCTACTGCACCATGTGGATTAGCTACCTGGTGGAGGATTGAGTTCCTGCTGCAGTGGCTGCCAGTAGCTTCATAGTGCCACCTTTGTGCCACCAGGAAGGCCTCACAAGCTTTTTTTTTCTTTTTTAGTATCTTTTAGTATTTTTTGTTAGTATCTTTTAAATAACTTCTCTCGACCTTCTTGGTTAAAACTTGCGTTGCATTTTTTTCCCCGGCCCTTAAAAAAAAAAAATCTCTGTGTCTTTTTGCAAGTATGGTTTGTGTTTCTATCCATTTTCCTTTTGTTACTTTACTTGCCATTTAGTCAGACTTATGCCTGGATTTAAAACTCATTTCCTCCACTTATTTTAAGTTTATTCTTTTCTCTTTTCTTACTATCATTTGGGTTGATTAATTTTTATTATCCTATTTTCCTACCTTGTTATCTTGGAAGTTAGTCTTTTACTTTTAATGATTCTAGTTATTGTAGCAAGCAATTGACTTATTAAAGTCTAATATTGTTTAGGGCTTTATCATTTTTTTGGACAATGCAACTTTCTCAGAATACATTTTATTATAACTCCTTACTTGATTGATATTGTTGCTGTGTATTCTGTTATTCTAAGTTCAAACAGACATTCTTCATGAAGTTCCTATCCATTTGCCAATAAAGTTTTTTCTTGCATTGCCTTTCATTTTGCCTTGCTTCTCTAAGCTTTTATCTGTGATTTTTTTTTTTTTGTCTGAAGAACAATTGTTAATGTTTCCTTTGGTGCAAGTCTGTCTGCTGATGATTCCTTCTTAGTTTTTGTTTAGTGACATGTATAAAATTTATTTGGTATCTTTCTTCAATTTGTAGGTTGATCTTTTTCCTGTTTTGGAAAACCTTAACATTTTAAAATTTTGTTTCTGTCCCTACCCTCTCTTCTTGCAGGACTCCAATTGTGAATCTATTAGACATGTTTTCTTAATCATCTATAGCTCATGCTTCATTCTGGATTTGGATATCAAATATATATACTGCAGTGAAAATATACATATTTAATTTTTTTGTCCTATCTTCTAGTTTAGCATGCCTCAGTTTTTTCTAATTTGCTGTTAAAACTATGTTGACTTCTTAATATTGAGTTTTGTATTTTTCAGTTCTAATCTTTGTGAGTGGTTCAGTTTTTGAGTCTCCAGTTCTCCTCTGAAGTTCTCTTTTATTCTTTGAGCAAAGCAGCATTTGTGTTTGGGTCTTCAGTAATGGGAATCCTCATGTGTGTTCTTCTACTGTTTTTGCTTCTGTGTTAAGAACCATTGGCACTTGGCTCACTGAATCTTAATGTGTAGCTCTTTGGCACTAAGCCTAAGAGGGGGTTCATCATGGTTGCTATACCCACAGTTCTGTAGGTTGGTTGAAATGCCTTTGGGAGGCCTCCCTGAGGTCTAAGGGAGTACTATCACAGTTATGGCTTAAGTTCAATCCCTGGCCAGGGAACTAACCCACATATGGTGCAGTAAACCTTTCCTGTCTTTCCTGCTGTGCCTCTTAGCAGTGTATTTCAATAAATCCACCTGTTCTGCTTATCATTCTGTCTTCTAATCCCCTGCACCTCTGTTCTACACCCTAGTTCTTCTACACAAAAAAAAAAAAAGTAAAGAAATGCCTCTCAGTCGCCATCTAGAGTTGCCATCCCCCTCCTGAATATTTTTGTCCTTCTTCTGGTGCAACAGCTCTCTGTATTTTGATGAGTTCTGCCTTTAAGCAGATGTTTTCTGAATTTTTTCTACTTGACCTTTTTTTTTTTTTAAAAGATTTATTTATGCATACAAGCACTGGGGTACAGGCCAGAGGTGTGGGGGGTGAGAGGATTTACCACAGAGAGTGGGGAGCAGAACAGTCAGATCAACAGAAGTACACTGCTGAGGGGAAGCAGCGGGCGAGGCAGGAGAGGTCTGCTGCACCATGTGGGTCCCCTCCCTGGCCGGCAGCAGGGATGGAACTCGTGCTGCAGTGGCTGCGGTTTGCTTCATAGTGCATTGCTTAACCCACTGAGCCACCAGGGAGGCCCTCTACTTGACCTTTTAACATTTTAGGCTGGCCCCACTTACATATCCAACATTACTGGGGGTGAGAGTATAGCCCTTTCATTTTATATCTGATACATCTTTATCTGTATTTATATAACACTATCTATCTGTTCTTGGTCCATGTGCGGTTATATTTCTGGGTTCTCAGTTATATTCCATTGATCTGTGTGTCTATTTCTCCCTCAGTACATAGTATTTTGTTTACTGTAGCTTTATAATATAGTTTGAGGCTAAGGGGCATGATACCCCCATTTTACTTTTTATTTTGACTATTCAAGATCTTCTGTGATTCCATACAAATTTTAGAATATTTTGTTCTATTTCTGTGAAGAATACTATCGGGATCTTGATAGGAATTGCATTGAATCTGTATAAAGGTATAAGTAACATGGCCTTTTGGGCCATATTGTCTTTCCATTTCTTTCTTTTTCAGTGTCTTTCAGCGGTGTTGTATAGTTCTCAGCATACAGGTTCTTTGCTTCCTAGGTTCAATTTATTCCTAAGTAATTTCTTTTTGCTGCAATTGTAAGAACATGATAGTACTATATATTATTTATCTCTGATTCTTTTGGACTGGGTTTATGTATATTATATGAAATTACTGACTTCTCAGCTAAATGAACAGAGTACGGGTAAGTTGCCATAGACACCAAAGGCAGTTAGCAGACTTGAAGTTACCTGGCTTGGGGCTCTCCTCACTCTACTTAGAAGGCTCAGTTGGGTGTGTCCCATCTGTGTGACAGCTGCGAAGGAGATTGACTGACAAAAGATGATTAGTCATCATGCAAATGCTGAGGTGGCACTAATATCTCACCTTTTCCTTTTTTTGGAACTAGTTTATTTTTGAAAATCAGAACTATTCAAACTAAAAAATTCAAATGATATATCAAAAGTGTAGAGAAAAAAGCTGAAAAAAAAAATCCCAAATACCAAGGTAATACAGAGGTAAAAGTCAGATCGCTCCTTGTACATCTGTAACATCAAGTGAGCACCCACAACTTTGTGTTGGCTGCTCTGGTGGGTGTTGTTCAGGTCAGCAGTATATAGTCTACATGTGCTCGTGGCTTGGTGTTGAAAGCACAAACACAGAGCCAAGACTCCTGGGTGATCCTCTGTCTGCAGATTCCCGCATGGTGACTGCATGACATCTTAGCACACAGTTTGACCCAAGGGATGGTCTGTTTGCTCAGAGCAAGGCCTTATGTGATGATGTCTCAAGGTCAGAGTGATGTTCACACAGTGCTGTCTAAGTCAGAGTCAGGCCCACATGCTGCTTGCAGGGAAAGCGCAGAGAGCAGGGCTGGCATCTGAAGAGACATTTGGACCTGGGATTTCCTTCCAGGCCTCACCAGGGGGAAGGGTGCATGTGGTGGTAGTTCCTGGAGCTTGACCTTCCCTCCCCACCCCCCCACCCCCAACAGGTTCAGCAGTACCGGGTTGCCATGACTGCGAAGGACTGCTCCATCATGATTGCGCTATCCCCTTGTCTGCAGGATGCAAGGTAAGGCACCCACTGTTTGTTATGTGACCTTGCTCTGACTGCTTTCTGTGGATTGACAAGAGCATTGATTCTCTCTAGTTAGAGGCCCCTTTGACAGGATCACGTTTATGAACAAAGGCTAATCTCCATGGGGGTTTATTAAGTCTTATATGCTAGAAACTTGTAATTCAGCCAAAAAGATATTTATGGAGAATATTAAGAGTGCTTATTAAATTGAAAATTACTATTATTTCCTGAGAAAATACCCCCAAGGCTTTAGAAGCAGTGGATACTCTGGTGTAGATTCCTTTCTCTCAAAGGCGGCATCAAGCTCCTGTGAGGCTCTTGAGCAGCTGTAGCTGCTGTGAGCCACATCTCCCAGCTTATTCTGCTGTGCCACTTGCACAGGTGTCATAGTCACCTACACACCTGAACAACAGCACACTTCCTGCTTCTTGTGTGCACTGTCTCTCCCTGGGTATCTTCATGATCTAAGTTCCTCCTCTGCCACTTTTTAGAAATTCAGGATGACTCTGGTAATGTTACAGTAATTACAGTGCCTTTGGCATTGATCTTTGAGTGCCAAACCCTATATCCAGTATTTGTGAAATGTTTTACACCTTTCTGACCTATTCCTGAGTGAAAATCATCTTACTGCTGCCTGCCAGTCACCTGTTTTCTGATGCTTTTGAAGTAAGTGTTCACAGGAATTGTGCTTCCTGGCAATCACAAAACACTCCGCTTTCTTTTTTTTAAAGCTTTATTTATTTATGCATACAAGAACTAGGGCACAGGACAGAGGTGTGAGGGGGATGAGATGATTCACCAGAGACAGAGTGGGGAACAGAATAGGCAGACTTATTAAAATACATTGCTGAGGGGAGCAGCAGGCGAAACAGGAGAGGTCTGCTGCGCCACGTGGGTCAGCTCCTTGGCCGGGGATCGAATTCGTGCTGCAACGGCTGCTGAAAGCTTCATAGGGCTGACAAAATGCTCCATTTTATGATAGGAAATATTATGGGCTATTTACAGGGCATACAAAGTCCAAGTTGTTCTTTTCAGTTGAAAAATCCAGTTACACCCCAAGGAAGTGCTGCTGGTGCTCAGCTATGAGGCCTCCATTCCCGGGTGAATTGGTCTCGGTAGATGAGAGAGAAACACAGATATTCTCTACCACGCCTCCTGAAGTGTGTGTGTAGCTGCGAGACAAGTGTGGGACCTTGAATAAATTTCCAAAAAAATATTGGCTCAGAGGCTCATGTGAGACATGTCAGGGCCACCAGAACATAGGCCTGCCATCCATTCTGCCAGCAGCTGGGTGTTTGTGCCTTGTCAACAATGGTGTTGAAATGGAGATGCTGCCTGAGGAGCTAGTTGCAGGCCAGCCCTGACTTGTTGGGAGAGGAGTGGAGAATTGAGGTGTCCTTTAAAATGTATAGCCCCTGTCAAGGGATAGACATCAGCCATCCCAGCTTCCTGGAGTTTGCATTTTGGGCTCCGAATGCAGGACTCAGAGAATATGTAACTGCTTTCTATTCAGTGGAGAGTAGCTAAGACCCCAATAACTGAGCATGGGGTTTATTTTTCCTACAAACAGTATCTTGTAGCAGTGATTGAGGGACTAGGCTTGGATTAGCTTTATCAAAACAGGAACTTGTTTATTGACCTCTCCTTTTGAAATCGATGCTTTGTTGGTTTTATTTTTTAGAGATGTTTTCTCAATCTAGGAGTGTAGTATGTATGGGGAAACCAGGACTCTGAATAATTCTCTTGGATTAGCCAGAGTTCATATAATTGATAGAATCAATCATTTGTACCAAGCATTATGAGGGCCAAGAAGGTACACAGCAATTTTAGTACAGAATTCCCAGTTTTCAGCAAGTTTTTTAAATATACGAGTTTGTTCATTTTTTGTTATGAGCGTATAACCATCTGTTTAGATAAACCACAACATAGTCCTAAAAATATATATAATACTGCAGGTTAGATTTGAGAATAAAACATGAAACCCGATCTCTTTTCCAAATGTGAAAAGCACAAAGGAGTACAAATTTCTTCCCAGACATGGGAAAGGCACATAAAGAGAGTCTGTTCTCAACATTTCATCCATTTGGCTGTTGAATGGCCAGATCTACTTTCTACTTTTTCTTGGGTTTTGTAATACTTGGCTCATGATAAAGTGACTTTTTCAGCATTGGTTTATACCACTGGGATATGGGAAATATCAACCGCTGGGGTCTGTGTAATTGCTTTTCCATCTCTTGCACTTTAACCCTTTCTTGCCTGGTCTGGTGGCTGGAATCACAGCACTCACACACTCAGTTGGCACAGACAGAGAAGAATCTGTGGATGTAGACTGGGTTCTCTCTGTGAGCAGGGATAGAGGAGTTGGGAAATCAGTGCATTCTGAAATTGCCTTTTTACTTGCAGCCCTGATCAGAGACCCATCGTCCCTTCATCGAGATCCCGGTTGGCCTTTTCTGTGTCTGTGCTGGACCTTGACCTCAAGCCCTATGAGAGCATTCCTCATCAGTATGTACTGGATGGCAAGATAGTCAACTACTACTCAAAGACTGTACGTGCCAAAGATGCTGCCATGATGTCAACAAGGTTTAAGGAAAGTGAAGAGTGCACATTAGTGCTCCATAAGGTCTAACTTTTTACCTGTAGTGTCTTCAAAACTTGAACACAGAATGTGAAGGTTGAGTGATAGAGCTATTTTTCTGTTGTGCTGGGTGGCTTTTGGCTGTGAACGTTTTGCTCTTTAACCCTGTTCAGGTGGGATTGCCTCTGGAGACATGGAATGGAAAAGCACTAAATACCATCCAGGACAAGGAGTGTCAATTGTGAGCCCAGGAATGTTGAGCTGTGTCCCCAGAAGCCACTCATTTTTAAAACTGGGGTTTCGTCGAGCCCCAGGAAAACATTCTGGACAGTTCTTCCTTTCCATCCAGGGCTCAAATCTAATTCTCTAATGCAAAAAGCCTTACTCTAAGACCCAAGGTTTGGATCTCCTACCAACAAACTCCTAACATAGAAAACTTGAATTATCACATACATCTTACAGTTTGGACTTTTGAGAAAACATGGATACTACTGGAACTTTCCCAGCTGAGTTACTTGGTCACTTTTTTAATGCAAACCACACATCAGTGCAGGTGTAGGTGGTTCCCTGCTATGTGATGGGTCATTGATGTGGACTCGGTTCTGAGGAGTGTGGACTTGGAGCCCCTGTGGCGGCACCGCGCCCACTGCTCCGCATGGGTCAGCAGGGAGGTGGCACTCAGGTCAAGGTGGACACCACTCGTGTGGGCGTTGACTTTCTGTTTTGCTGAATTATTTTAACTTTAATGGGGAGACAAGCGTTTTTCCCTACCTGAAATTGCTGCTGTGGACCATAGAAGCAGAGCTGCAGCCATCCCTGGGTGGCTATAGTCCTGGCAGCTCTGTGTTCTGACATTTGTGGGTGTTTGGGTGGCAAGGAAACCTCAGCCAGTTCTGTCAGAGCCAGTGTCAAGCTCCCTCCACCCCCCATCTGTTCTTCCCTCAGTTCCACTAAGATATGTGGTGTTTGCAGCCTCGTGTGGTGCTGGGCCACCTCCCTTCAGGGCTGCTAAGGCCCTTCTTCCATGATGAGAGACTCCTGGCTGGCACCAAGAGGATCTTGTTGGGGTCACTAAGTGTGCCCAGCTGCTATGAAAACTGTTGGGAAACTTGGCTTCAGTTTTTTATTCTATGGTAGGTTGTACAGATTGATTATTTATATCATCATTTTGAGGGACTAATGAAGGCTTATTGTAACATAATATTATATTAGTGAAACCATGGAATTGTATGAAAATGCCACATGAAAAATAAGGAGACTATTTTGCTGATTGTAAATTTTTGTGGGAAATTTTGTGATAACTTGAGAATTACACTTGTTTGAATCAAGCCAGATCTTCTAGAGTTTATTCTTCTATTGTCTTTATACTTTTTTCTTCCACACTCAGAGGTGCGGAAAGATCCTCGACTGACACCGCTCTCATTCATGTGTATATTGAGGCCTGAGGGCATTGGGGACTGTAGTGATATGTAGGGATATCTGTTCTTACGTGCCGCTGGCAGGCCCCAGAGCACACATCAGGAGTGGCTGTCAGCCTTGTTTGGACCCTGCTTTCCTGTGCCAGGAGGTGCGCTAGTGCACATTCCACCACGGCCTTGCCTGTCAGTGGTGTTCATTCTATTGAAACTATGTTTTCACTGACTAGAACACATTTTAATGGTTTTCTGCAATCAGTGCCACTCTTAAACGCTGGGGGCTTCTGGTGATGACTCTATTTCTTCTATGTGGGGATTTGGACCACTGGTGGTAGACAGAGGTGCAGAGGCCCCCTGTGAAGGAACAGTGATGTCTTTGCTGTCTTGTGGCACTTTTTAAAGGTAACTGTTCGTGTGTGTGTGTGTGTGTGTGTGTGTGTGTGTGAAGCCTCTAGTTCTTCTATGTGGGGATTTGGACCACTGGTGGTAGACAGAGGTGCAGAGGCCCCCTGTGAAGGAACAGTGATGTCTTTGCTGTCTTGTGGCACTTTTTAAAGATGACTGTTCGTGTGTGTGTGTGTGTGTGTGTGTGTGTGTGTAGGACCAAGAAGAGTAAATGCCTCCAAAGGCTATTTTCAGACTTGGGGGTGAGGAAGGCTGAGAGTTCCCACTGGGATGTCTGAAGAATGTTTAGGAAATGAGGCTCTTGGCAAATTGCTTACAATTACCCCAGGTGGCAGGGGAAGGCCTGGCACTGCCTACACCTTGGATTTGATGTGAGGTGAGAGGGAGAAGTTGGGCAGACTCCCATTCCTGTATCCTTTCTCAAATGTTACTCTCTACACGTCACTTGTTAGGCATTTTGTATTTAAATAACTGTATTTATTTTTCATGTCATGACAGATATATATAATGTGCCATAACTGCATACACACCATGATTTAAAGGGATGGTTTCTAAACAGAAAATAGCACATGTTCATACTCAATAAAAATCACATGCTTCAGGTGCACTCACTGGTTCCTAGTTGTTTTCCTCTGTGAAGAGCGATACTATCAGACTCTCTAGAGTGGCTTCAATGCCCAGCACGCCTAGCAAGGCTCGGAAGGTGAGTGGAGCAGCTTCTATGATTCTGTTCTTGTCCAGCTGAAGGGCTGTAAAGAAGACGAACTGGGTAAGAGACGGCATAGTGACCTCTTGCGTTAGTGCTTACTTTCAGCCACATGGAGGAAGGTGGCTGGGGTCATGACTGAATGGAGTTTTTAGCTGCACACTAGCTGAAGAGACAGAACCTTCCCCTCCCTCAAGATTCAGCCAGGAGCAGTTCTTAGCTCTAGCCTGTACACTGGCCGGTATCATTGCAAGGTGCCTCTTTTTTCCTTTCTCCTTTTCCTAATAAACTTGTTCTTTTAAAATGAAAAAAAAAAAAAAAAGAAAAAAGAAAGGTTCAGCTAGGAGGAAGTGTAATACCCCTCAAATGTGGTTTCTGAGTGATCGATAAAAATATTTTTTTAAAAATATTGTAAAAGTACACTAGTGAGATTTAAACTTCTGATTATTGCCATGTAAAACCAGATGAAATAAGTAGGTGTCTACTGGGCTCACTAAGAAGTCCCCAAAACATCCATTGGGGTCCTACCTTGCTGAGGCACTTGGGTGAGGAGATCCAGTTTTGGCAAGACCTTCCCTTCTTCATCTATTTGTATCCTCCAGACAATTACTAATTCAAACCTGAAAGATGTAAAGTATATTGCTAAATGACTTCTGGCATGTGTAGAGGCAAAAAATACAAAGAAATCTGGTTAAAAGTAAACTGTAGCACCTCATTGCTATCTTCAGGAACAGAGCTGCTGGCCTCCTGTCTCCCAGAGGCCATGTCCCGCAACTCTGCTCCTAATAAGGACACTGACCCTGAAGGAAGTACAGCCAGTTACTCAGCTGGGCTGCTCAGCATCGGTAGTAAACAGGAAGATGGAAATGACCGGAATATGACCCTGCTTTTGCATGTCAGAATGTAGAGGGACAGGAACTTCATACTGGTGAGAAATGTACGTTGATAATAATAAAATAACTTTGAAAATAATTTGGCAGTGACAGAAAACTGAGTCCACCCCATGACCCAGAAATTTCACTTCTAGGTATGTGGCGGGGGACATTGTACAGGAATGTCAGAAATAGTGGAAAATAACCCATTTAAATGCTCAAGGCAAGGGGGAAGTACACATATTCACATAATGAGCATAAACAGGTGAAAATGAGTTATCTGTGCCTACAGAAGTGAATTTTGGAAATAATGTTAAATAACAAGGCAAGTCCCATACAGCTAGCTACATAACCACATGCCATTTTCAGGTTAGAAAACAAAGCCCACAAAGCCTAGAGCTGCATCCAAGTCCACAAAGCCCAGAGCTGCATCCAAGTCCATAAAGCCCACCTTGCATCCAAGTCGTCACGTGCACAAGAAACCCAAGTGACCCTCTCCTCACTCAGCATTTGTTGTCTCCAGACCTAACCCCTGCGTGAGGTCATCTATGCAGTCACTGCCCCCATATTCCCTTCTCATGAACTCCCATTACTGTGCATTTGATCTGACTTCACGCACAGCTCTCAAGACAACAGTTAGGTGATTTACATTTGTTTTCCTACTATTTGTAATCCCAGTTTTTACCAGGAAATGGCCATCTGGGTGCTTGTGGAGGTGGCTCTGTGGGGTGCTTACACTCACCCCGGCTGCCTGGTGCTCCGGATCCCCATGTAGCTGGAGGAGACCCCCTCTGGGAGATGCACAAGTTCTGGGTACTTTCCCTGTGGGGAGAAGAAATGATACAGAGAATTTGTGGAGTCACAGGGTGCAGGGACACTTTCCCAGTGATCTGAAAAGCAAGAGATTGTCTTGACGTGTCTTTTACATTCTCTGGATGTCCTTAAGTTTCACACATGCCATTCACTTGTCCAGTACAGAGCTTTATGGTGCCCTGGCCATAGCTTCGCCTCTGCTCACAGTGCAGCCTTTAGCTCTTTCCAGGGTCACATGGCCTCCTGGCTCCCACACTGTCAACTGCCCTTGTGTTGCAGGACACAAGGCTGCCTCCTTAGTGGGCTTGCATCTGGACCAAGCCACCTAACTGAGGAGGCCAGCACAGGCACGACATGGAGGGCACCCTCAGAACCAGGGTGATCGAGTTGAGTTGTCATCTGCCAGTTTTCTCACTGTAAAGCGACTTTCTGGTGTTCCAGTATTTAGCCTTCAAAATCAGGTTTTTCAAACTGAAGCTCATGGTCTGATTCCTGCTACCATATCCATCCCCACATTTTACCACTGCTGGCAGACAGCTCTTGCACAGCTCAGCCACCCGGGCTTTTCTGGAGACCCTGGTATCCCTCCCAGGCACTACGCAGCTATTCTGGGTAACAGGGTTTTGGAGACTATGCTCTGCTAAAAGTCAACTTCACAATGAGACCATGTATCATTCCGAAGTCAAACAGGGACATTAAATAGACTGCAACTCTGGGATGAGTTTGGCATGATCACCTCTGTATTAACATAGCATGTTATTGTCTGCAGCCACCTAGTGCCTATAGCTATCAAGACTGAGCTTAAATTAGACTTAACCTTAAGTGGTTAGAAAACAGCAAAGTTTTATAGGAATCTGTCAATGTTAACAAAGGACAGAAATGAGAAGTGCATCTCTGTAGTTCTTGGAAATTTTTTGTCATTCTGTGAAAACAGACTGCTAGTAGGGATGATCTGCTGGGAACTGTTAAAAGTTGGTGCCAAAGGGGGATTTCACGTTTCTAGAGTCAGCTTTGGAAATACATTTTTCCACTCGCCTCACACACCTGATGTAGAAATGAACGCCTAGCGATGCTGAAGTGAGACACAAGTCGTGGCAAGTCCCAAACCCAACTGTCGTTGTCTCTCCAGGCCCCACAGAACAGTGAGGTGCAGTCTCATCTGAAAGTGTCAGATTAGAGAGCCCTGTGAGCCAAGGCCTTCCTGAGGCCTTGATAAACTAGATTAATTTTGTCAAGTGAGGTCTTATGGGGACAAAGATGTGTCATAGCTTTTAAAGGGCCAGCCCAAGCATTAGCATGCTGGTTGCCAGCGTGTGAGGCCAGTGTTCCCAACCAGAGCATGAAAGATGCCGACAGAGCAAGAACATGTCCAAACACGCAGCTGTCCTGACCAAATGCTGGGCTGGCCTGGTTTAAGCTTACGGATGGATTTTTTTTTTTTTTAATGAGAAAATGTATACCTAAGTGTTTCAAATGGAAAGTGCTGGTTGGTTTTTAAGCCTCAGCTCTTCTAAATGAGTAACAACTGTATGAGGAATGTAAGGGCTGAGCTGCTGTGGTAAGTGGCTTGTGGCTCAGCTGGCTCCAGCATGGGGCTTGAGGGTGGCAGAGACTGGCTGCAGGCTCAGCCCCAAGCGGGTTTCATGGCTTCTCTAGGACTTCTCCTCACAAGCAAAAAGAGGCTATAGACACTTTCATTAAAAAGTGAAGTGGAGCTTTAAAAGAAAAAAAAAGCTGACATTAAGATTAGGCTTAGGTCAGGCTTTCAATTTTGTTTTGTTTTGGTTTTTTTTTTTTTTTTGAGACCTTTTTGGGGTTGTGTGAAAGTTTCCTTTTAGACATTTTATCCAGCTTCATTCTTTTGCAATGTGACCTCACACTTCCAGAATACAGCTGAAAATCGGAAGAAAGCAACTAAGCCAAGGAGCAGCAGCCCGAAAAAACAACATACAATACAGAGCTGAGACACACGTGCTGTAAGAAACACAGAGGGTGGGTTGTGGGAAAAGGAGGGTATGTATGATGTCTTTGAGGGCAAGGACAGAATTGTGGGAAAATGATCAACTCTAAATGCAGAGTGCGCTTGTGGTCTCTAAGATCCCCACATTTCAACAGTGATGGAAAGTTTGACTTAATACCACTGTATTTGACATCATAAAAGACAGCTGAATCACCAAGACACGCTTAAGATGATGTACTCTGCTCAGCAGAGATCTGTCTAACGTGTTTTTGAAGGCTTTCTGCGAAAGTTACATATAAAAAGGGTATTGGAAAACAGCCTGATTTGGAAAGCACCACAAAGAGTTCACTTCCATAAACCAAGGCCCAAACAAATAGATGCCAGTGACCGGGGTCTTTGTACTTCCCAGATGGGATTCTGTCCACACCCAGCACTCTGACTTAGAGTGCATTGGGAGGCCTGGATTTCACAGACATCACAGGGAAGCCTGGAAGAGCTGTATGACTCCAGGACTTTGCATAGCCAGCTCCCCTGCCACAGGAAACTTGTCCCGGTGGATATTTATTCAGCTGCTGGCCATATGCCTGCAGTCTGCATGCAGGAAGTATTCCTGGTGTTTGCCTTAGAAAAAAAAGGTGGCTGTAAGTCAGCAATTTGATATTCATCTCCAGTTTTACACCTGAGACCCACTTTGCTGCTGAAATGCTGCTGATTCTGGTCTAAAGAGAACCTAAATTTCAACAGAGCTTTAGAGAAAACCAGCCTTGTGTCACTAATCAGTTATTCCAGCCCAATGCCAAGAGGAATAACCAGTCATGCCCCACCTGTCTTCCATTTACATGAATGGGAGGCCTTGAGTCCAAAGCTTAATGTTCCCTTAAATGTCACAGATATATTAATTCACCTGGACTTTATTTCCCCAAAGAAAAGATGCCTGGATGGTTTTTTTGAAAACTGAGGTATATTCACATAATAAAATTCATTCTTTTAAATCAGTGGGTTTTAGTATATTCACAGGGTTAACCACCACTTACTGACTAAACGTTTTCATCACCCCTTAAGGAAATGCTACCCTTTAATTCCTATAGTACAACCCCCACCCACCCAGCCATCAACCAATATTAATCTGCATTTGTTTCTATAGGTTTTTCTATTCTAGACAATAGAGATCATACTAAACATGGATTTTTGTGCCTGGATTCTTTCACTTAGTATGTTTTCAAGGCTCATCATGGCAGCCTGATGTAATGTGTATTAGTACTTCACTCCTTTGCTGAGTAACACTCCACTGTATGGACATGCTGTTTTTGTTGTCTATTCATCAGTTGATGGCCACTTGGTGGTTTCAACTTTTTGGCCATCGAGAACAAGTTTCTGTGAACACCCATGTACGAGTTTATGTGTGTAGATATGTTTTCATTTCTCTCGGTTACATCCCGAGGACTGGAATTGTTCAGTCTTATGACTAACCACCTGAGGAATTGCTGTGTTTTCTACATGGCCACACCATTTATTATCCCCTCAGTAGTGCATGAGGGTTCTGATTTCTTCATCTCCTGGTCAACAATTGATTCTATCTTTGTCTTTAAACTCTAGCCATCCTAAAGGGTGTAAGATGGTGTCTCACTGTGGTTTTGATGTGTGGTTTCCTGGTGGCCAGTGATATTGAACATCTTTGTGTTTATGGGTCATTTGTAAATCTTTGGAGAAATGTCTGTTCAGACCATCTGCCAGTTTTAAACTGGTTTATTCTTATTATAGTTCTTTTATATAAATCAGTTTTTAAATATATGGTTTCTAAAATGTTCTATCCTTTTACTTCCTTTTTTCCCTTTTATTTTCTTTTATTTTTTTTAAAGATTTATTTATTTATGCATACAGGCACTGGGGTACAGGCCAGAGGTGTGGGGGGGATGAAAGGAGTCACCAGAGACAGCAGGGAGCAGAACAGGCAGACTGACTGAAACACACTGCTGAGGGGAGCAGCGGGCAAGGCAGGAGAGGTCTGCTGTGCCATGTGGGTCCCCTCCCTGGCCGGCAGCAGGGATCGAACTCGTGCTGCAGTGGCTGTGGTCTGCTTCGTAGTGCGCTGCTGAATCCACTGCGCCACCAGGGAGGCCCTCCTTTTATTTTCTTAACGGTGTCACTTGTACAAAGTTTTAAATTTTGACAAAGTATAATTTATTTTTTGGTGATATAGTTAAGAAACCATTCATTGACTAATCTAAGTCATAGAGATTTACACACCTGTACTTCTAAGAGTTTTATATTTCTACCTCTGACCCATTTTGAGTTAATTTTTTAATAGGGTATGAGATAGAGGTCCAGTTTCATTTTTTTGTCTGTGAATCAGTTGTTCAAAAACTTATTCCTTTCCTACTTAGTTATATCCTGGTTCTAGTCACATTTTTAATAACATGTATTTGAAGATCGCCGAATCCAGAGATGAGTGTCCAGTGAAGTGACATCCCAGACTTCTCAGCAAATGGGTGAATTGGTATCTATATGTAGAAAAATGAACCTCGATGCATATCTCATACCAAACACAGATACTTACTTAAGATGGGCCACAGGTTGTAGGAGTTAAAGCCATACAACTTCTGAAGGGGAACATAGGCAAAAATCTTTGTATACCTGGGTTAGCCAACAATTTCTCAGATACAAAATAAAATACACAATACATAAAAGAAACTAAAGTGTCTATCTGATAAAATGGTTTCACCAATGCTAAAAGCTACCACTCTTAAAAACCACTGTTCAGGAAAAAGGCCAGCCTCAGACTGAGTGAAAATGTTGGTAAAAATTTATACCCAGAATATGTAACAAACACTTAGAACTTACAATAAAACAACCTTTAAAATAATAGTCAAAAGATTTAAAGATACTCTGCCAAAGAAGAGCTGTGAAAGGCAGAGGGTCAGATCGCTAGTTTTTGGGGAAATGCACATTAAAAACACAGTGAAGGCACAAGTTTCTGGCCTGAAGCCCCAATTGAGACTGTATCTGGGATTGTGGGCGGGCCAACTGGGACAGGAAGGCACGTAGCATAGAGAATGATGAACTTCCATCAGCAGATGGGATGGATTGGAGTGGGATTGTATCTGTCAGTGCAGCAATGTTTTGCTATTTTTCTGAAATCAGTGAGTTACCAGGCTGGCCTTGGAACACATTCAACAGCACCAGGGGAGCCGAACCGCATGGACATGCTCCCTGCAAGTTCGGTTATTCTCCCTGCTGATACCTTACTGATAGATGTTTTGGTCCATTTAGTCTTGTATAAGAGCTGACCCCCAAATGGTGGGCTACTGTACAACTGCTTGGCAGTTGTTTGCAGTGGCCACCAGGCATTTGTCAAGGCTTCTAATCAGATCAGCAGATTATGACTGATTGACACAGAGTCAATCACTTTTTTCCTTTTGATTATAAAACTGCCAGTACTACATGGAATCTGACCACAAGACTGCAATTTCTTTACAGATCTCAAGAAGTTGTACTGGGATAGAGGTTTTTTAATGTGACTAGGGGTCCATCTTTATCTGAATTACGATTTTTTTTTTAGGTAAAACTTGAGATACAGTACTACTAAATCATTTAGATGACGAGATTTTAGAAGAAAAATCTATTTTTTAGATTCATTAGAGCCTCGAATAAGTGTCTGAACTCATGTTTTTATTCTACTATGCAACACAGTGATTCAGAATCTTTCCTTTGGGGGAAAATGAATGTAGACATTTTTGTTGTATTTAATGTAAACAGGTTGAAATATGGTCATAAAATTTAAATTTTATACAGTTGGCTTGCTTTGAAATTCTTCAAACTAAAACATCATTTCATTCATTTGTGGCTAAGCCTTTTTGTTAACAATTTGCAAGGAACTAGTATAAAATTATTGAGGTGACAACTCTCTTGATAAGTAGAATTGTTCTTCATTTGGGAATGCTACTGGCATTATTAATGCTATTGGTTTTTGGTTTTTTTTTTAAACTACTTGGGAAGATATTAAATGTTTGAAAGTTGAGAAGTCTTACACATAGAAGATGGAAATGAAGATGCTCAAATGTTTAGTTCAGTCTATGTCAGATGTGTGATACACTCTAAGAGGTATCAAGTCATCATTCTGATTTTTTCTGTCTAAGGTCCTGTCTTCAGGAAAAAGTTTATTTGCATAAAGATGTGATCATTGTAATTCCACCTTTGTATCTGCCCTTACTACCTCATGTCTGGTGCCAATTCAAATAACTGAAAAATTAAAGGAAAATAGTCACTATGAGATGCTGCTACACTTATCAAAATGGTTAATATCAAAAAGACTAACAATACAAAGTTTTGGTGAAGATGTAGAGTAACTACAACTGTCATCCACTGTGGCTGCAAATTGGATGTTTGGCAGTTTCTTAAAAGTTCAGCATACACTACCATGTGATCCAGCGCCATGCCTAAGTCACCCAAGAGAAACAAAAAACACATGTCCATATAAGGACCTGCTTATAGTTGCTAGTTAATAAGAATACCAAACTGGAAACTGGGTAATTCTTTCAAAAAACTGAACAGGTCCTATCCTTCTTGCCCACGCCCCACCTTGATAAAATTCTTCCATGGTGGGCACAGAAACAACCATCCATACATGGGGGTGTTGTCAGAAACAGCTACACAACAGCATGGGCAGACCTCAGAAGCCACATGCTGAGTGAAGGAAACAAGATGACTCATCGATTGGATTCTTGAACAGAACAAATATGACTAGGCAGGGAAGCATGAACTGCAGACACACCTGTCAGAACTTAGTTTAAAGGACACTTTTGACTAAGTAAATTTGGCCTCAACCTGACTTTATTTATTTATTTATTTTTAAGGATTTATTTATGCATACAAGAGCTGGGGTGTAGGGCAGAGGTATTTGTGTAGGGAGGATGTGTGTGAGAGGATTTACCAGAGACAGAGTAGCGAGCAGAACAGGCAGATTGACTGAAATATACTGCTGAGGGGAGCAGCAGGCGAGGCAGGAGAGGTCTGCGCCATGTGGGTCCCCTCGCTGGCTGGAGATCGAACTCGTGCTGAAGAGTTCAAGCAGTGTGAACAGTGTGGCGCTCAAGCCCTTATGCCTCCAGAGGGGCTGGGTTCTCTACTTTTTAATCTGATTGCACAGAAGATGGAAAGTTTGTTTTTCCAAGTCAAACGGTGTGGATTCTGTTTATGTGGCTCAAGTAAATATCCCCTGAGGCCATTAATGTGGAGGCCCTGTTGCTGAATCACCTCTTGGGAACCACACTGCTGACTTTCCTGGAACAGTTCTGCCAGACACAAACAGACCTGGCTCCACATGCCCAAACATGAGAGGTGTCTGGCTGGTGAAAAAAAGAAACTTAAACAAGGAGGCACAGCAGCTCTGCCAGGTTGTCTAGTTCTTATAGGGGTGGGGGTGGGGGGCCTGTGATCAGACCCATGGGCTAGGTTGGACTCCAATTCCTCTCAGATACAAGGTTCCTGGGGCTTGGCACCATGGAAAGCACTCAAGAAAATCATTGGGAAATGCTGAATAGCCCTGTGAAAGGACTTCTGCCCAGGAGGGAGGAAATATCAATATGTGTCTTCATCTTGCCCAATAGAACCACCAACCAAAAAGCTTCTACTCAGGCCATAAACCTGAGAAAGCTAGAATGTCATGGCAGTACTGACTGGAGAACCCAAACACAAGCCCCCAGAGAATCCTGCTGAGGTGACCCCAGTGGCCCTAGCCATAAGTCTGCACCGCCTAGATTGTCCAGAACAGACTGGCTGGAACCACTTGCTTCCCTCACCCTATGTTTTATGAGAATTGGGAAGACTAAAGAAACCTCAAAGCCCCCCTCACTGGAACTATTTTTCAACAGTATCTTGAAAGAGGACTTAAGGAGGTTTTCCAAACAATGTTCCACATGAACAAACAGCAATGTACATACAAACAGTTGCTGTGTCACCAGGAAGGGGACAAAAAACTGTGGCCACTATAAATTCCTGTGTCTGCATAGCCTGTAAGCTAAAATGGTTTTTACATTTGTAAATAGTAAAAAGGAAAAAAAAATCCAAAGAAGGTTTTGTGCCATGTAAAAATATAAGAAATCCAAATTTCAGTGTCTAGGCGTGCTGGCCCACTGGGCAGTCTTGCCTATTCTTGTTTAGGATACAGAGGCCGCATGGCACAAGGCCTGACAGTTACTGTTTGCCATCTGCAGAAGTCAGCCTGCTCTGGCAGAAGGGATGCATGGAGCTCTAGCAGCTTGGGTGTTCCTGGAATCACAGGAACTTGAGAATGGGCCAGAGGAGGCCTAGGAGAGAGTAAGCCATCCTAGGTCTAGTGCAATCACAAGTTGGAGGGAGCCACACCAGGTTTACAGGGTGTTTTCGTTTGGAGAGTGATCCTAATGAGACAAGTAACACAGATTATATTAAAAACCCATCACCCACATCATACCTGCATAGCCTGGTTGGGGCTGTTTGTGGAGTGGGGCTGATGCTGGCCTGGACCTGCTGTCACAGGAATGACCGCTGTCCCGTGTGTCCAGCAGCATGGTGGGACATTTCTATTCAGTAGCATGCCCACACCCAGGGATAGTGCTTCCTTAGACCCCCAGACTGCAGAATACTTCCTTTTCTTCTTTTTTGCTTTCTTTCCCATTCCTTAAATGCCTACTTGTGTCCAGGACTCCCTTCGAGCCCAGGTCAAGGGTCCTTTCTGTGCTTCTGTGTAGGTAACAGCATGGTCCTTAAAACTCAGTTTCATATTTCATTTTAATTGTATTATGCTAGGAAATTTCCTCCCCCAAATCATCTGTTACTTATTTTCTAATCGCATGTTTAAATTTTATTTATCATGTGTGATTTCTGGTCCAAGTTGGCTGTCACAGGGATTCCCTTATTGAATAGCACATGGCCTCTTCCCGCAAAGAAAATCAGGACATGTTATTTCCATCTCATTTCTTCATCCTGGCCCAATGCCTCCGCCTTCCCGAAGCTCTGCTCTCCAACAGTCTACAGAGGGTTTTTACACTCATTCTTTCCCACTGAGGAAAGGAGGTGTGGGCAGGAGAGTGAGCGAGTGAGAGCTGACCCAGACTGGGCAGGCATAACCCCTGAGACTAAGTGGGGGTGTATTGGGAGCTCTGCCTCAGCCAGTATGGAGCCAGCTCTATAGCAAGTGGCACCTTTAGGAAATCAAAGAGTTGCTGATAGGAGAGGTTATCATGTGAAATGTGACTATAGACACCTTGTCTAGAAAATGGACTGACAGAGGAATAGAGGGATGTGGGAGCTCTAGAAATGAATAAAACATACAAATACAATTCTCTGATACCTTCCCATTTTAGGTAGAAAGGGGAAAATTAGTCATAATAGCCAAGAAACACACAGCCTGCAGTCAGTCTGAAGGCTATACCTTAAAACAGATTACCCACTAAGACCAGACAAGTGTCACCTCCTGTGAAGACCACAAGGCAAGAAAAATCACTTCAAGTGGGTGTAAGTCCTAGCAGAGGTTTTATTTTTAAGATTGCCATTCTAAACTAATCAGGTAGCAACTGAGTGCTTTGAAAAGAAATTGTGTTCCCTCCTAGACTAATAATTAAAAGGTGAGCCAGGCTCATATAAAATAGTCAGAAATGATAATTAGGACACTGAATATACACACACATATAAATGTAAAAAGGTCAATTCACAACTTCATACTGTTGCAACATGCAATTATGCAAGGAAAATAATGACATACAAGCAAATAATGAAAGTAATATTCCAGACATTCACTGGGTTTAAATGCTCTCATTTCATAAATCTCAAAGTAATATTTGTCTAAAGCATTGAAAACTGGTTATAGTTTAAAGTTATTATGGTTTCACTGAAATTTTTTCATAGAACTACAAACTTTGAAATTTTAAAGTCTGAAGGTTCTTTTTCAAAAAGAGAGATCAAAGGCACCCGTAGTTTATCCAATCCTTCACTTTTGCTTATGTCCTTGACAAGCATTAGCTCATTCAACCCTCACAGCAGCCAGTCATGTGAAATCATCTGTATCATGTCCACTTCAATCAAAATGAGGTTCAATAAAGGAAGATACTTGCTTGATTACACAATTAGTAAAATGATTCAACCCTAAGGCAAACATATTCTAAAACTGAGGTTGTAAATATTCTACATATTATATAAGGTTTCTAAGCTCAACATTCATCAAGTGTTATTACAATCAACTTGTAACAGAATCATGCTGGGAAAATGACAGTAGCAAAATGACATTTTTATTGAGAAATAAAATTGCCATTAAAAACTTGTTCATATATTGCATACTAAGTTCCCACCCTTTGGTGAAGGAAATGTGCTACACAATGTTTTAAAAAAGATTTATTTATTTATGCATACAAGAACAGGAGAACAGGTCAGAGGTGTGGGAGAGTAAGAGGACTCACCAGTGACAGAGTGGGGAGCAGAACAGGCAGATCCACTGAAATACACTACTGAGGGGAACAGTGGGCAAGAGAGGAGACATTGGTCGGGGATCAAATTCATGCTGCAGTGGCTGTGGACAGCTTCACAGTGCTGTGACTTAACCCCTTGTGCCACCAGCGAGACCCCTATGCTTTTTTTTTTTTTTTAAATTAAAAGCCCTCATTTTCTCTCCAGAGGAGGCAGGACTCTTCCTTGTGGCTCTGATCTTTTTCAGACAGAACTGATAGGTTCTCTCTGATGGGCACATTGGATGGGGAGTGGGACAGAGGCTTCCTGCCTTTGATGGAGACTTTCCATGACCTGGCCTTCTTCAAGCTTGGGCCTCTGTTTCCCTAGTCTTAATTAAACACCACCCCTCTTTGTATATTCTTGATGCCTTTTTCTTGCTGTTTTCATTCTGGCACATCATGTGTCTGTCAAAACCTCTTTTCTAAAACAAAACCAAAAACAAAACCAAAACTCTTTTCCATTGCTTCAGAAGGATTCTGGCAGGGTGCTTGATAAAGGTTGTGTGTTTCAATTTGCCATTTTTAAGGTCTTTCATATGTAACAATATTTAAAATTTTCCCTCATGTGATGAATTTGAGGTTTAAATAATATTTAAGTTATACATCTATTAAGTATACGTAGAGCTAATGATATATGTCTGAATGCTAAAAACGACCCACAAAACCAGCACTGCAGCCCTCCGAGTGGATTGGCATGGTGACTGGCACACCAGCTATGCCTACCAAAGGTGAACACATGTTCCACCCTGAGATTCAGCAATTCCAACAACAGAAACACATAAACATACATGTGTTCACGAGAAGACACGTACACATGCATGTGTTCACAAGAAGACATGCACACAGCAGCTTTCTATTGTCACCAGCACCCAGGATGAGCCAGGAAGGGGGCACTGGGCGAAGACTTTGTGGCTCACCCACACCGGGAAACTGCATGGCAGTAAAGTGAACTGTCACAGAGACCAGCCAGAAGCAGACCTCACCCATGCTGGGAAATGTATGCACTCTTGTCCCCAGTGTGCCCAGCCTGCTGGGCTGTGAGGTAGCAAGCAGCCCTGTTCCTTGAAGTAAATGCCTCAAAGGGGGAACAAACTTTTGAGGGGCTCCCTTATCCGGCTGGTGGGTCTACAAGTTCACTTTGTGAAAAATTATCCAATTGTACATTTACTGTGCCTGTTCTTGATGTATATATTCCAACACATGATGGTGTCCCTGACCCCGCTGAGCTTGTGCTCTGGCCGAAACAGTGAGGAAGTAGCAGCCATGCCTGTGCTTGGGCTGCCACTCCAGCCCTTCCCCCTGGAGGCACGCTGTGCTTTCTTTTTTTGGGACACCCCCAGCTTTCTCATATCTGTCCTGAAGAGCGGTGACCATAAATGGATGAAATACCATGTGCAGATTCTCCAAGACATGGAACAGCGGACATAAAACCTACACTGCTTTCCTGATTTTCCAGGATCAACCTAGCAATCTGCCCATCTTTCTTAATGCAGAGATACTGGAAATACTACTTTTGGGGAGTAGTTAGTATTGTCATCTCTCAGTTCATGAGTGATAGATGGTACATCTTATAGTATTTTTGGAACATTTCCCTTGAAGGTCTTACGCACAATGACTTTTTAATTATTTTCTGTGTGCTCTGAATGTTTTCAGTACATTCCCATCCTCTATTTCAATGTGTGGAAAGGCTTAAAATTATCTGAAAATATGTAGATTTTACTGTTGACTCCCTCTTGGCTCATTTACACAAATGCCCAATTGCTTAACACTTTGCTGTCTTAAAAATATGACTCACATGATTTTGTTTAACTATCAATAGATTTAGTTCAAACTGTACACACTGGAAATAAATAGACCAAAAACTACATCTTAGAAATCTTGTTACTTGGAGATTGTAAAAGCATCTGTTTGAATGTTTGTGAACTTTCTACTTATCTTTCATAATTTCCTTTAAGGTCTGTAGGTTTTTTTTTCTTTCTTTCTTTTTTAAAGATATATTTATTTATGCATACAAGCACTGGGGTACAGGCCAGAGTCATGGGAGGTAAGAGGATTCACCAGAGTCAGAGTGGGGAGCAGAACACGCAGACTGATCAAAACACACTGCTGAGGGGAGCAGTGGGCAAGGCAGGAGAGGTCTGCTATGCCATGTGGGTCCCCTCCCTGGCTGGCAGCAGGGATTGAACTCGTGCTGCAGTGGCTGCAGTTTGCTTCATAGTGTGTTGCTTAACCCACTGTGCCACCAGGGAGGCCCCTAAGGTCTGTAAGTTTAAATGATATTTGAAGACACATACTAATTTTCAGACACTGACCAAACAAATGGGAAAAGACAATTCTTCACTTTATTTGGTCACAGAGAGATAGCGTGTTGAAGGGCTAGAGAGGAACAGAGGCCCCCAGTCCCCAGGGGCTTGCATAAGAGTGGTCTAACGTGGACTGTTAACGGCAAGAAATGGAAACTCGGATGTGGTCCAACAGTGTCAAGCTGCACACTTTTTTAAAAAGACCAAACAGTCAAAAGACAGATTCCAATTTCCTAAAAGTTATACTTCAGCCTCAGAGAAGTACAAACTTAATGCTGTTTTTAAAATCAAATATCTGTAAGCATAGCACTGAAAGGTTTTTAAGAGAGGATCTTTTATTTACAAATGCCACGAACACTGAACACTACCCAGATGTACTTCGCTGCCTCTGGTTGCCCAAGAAAGCACAATTCACAAAAAACCAAAGTCTGAGTTTGGAAGAAAATAAACCTTAGAACAAGTAGTTAACAATGTTGTATTAACAGGCCTGGTAGAGCTCAAAGCCCTCTGCTGAAGTGTGGCCCCACGGGTACCCCCCAGTGTACTTGCTCAGCAGACCCCGTCCCTCTCAGCGTGCTGCAAACACTGAGCCCAGCATGGCTGTAAAGACTGATGTCCTTGAAACCCTCAGCATTAAAACCTACTGACATGGTCCCATGCAACCGGAACGAGGAGAGTTCTCACACATGATTCTCCTGAACAACCAGTTTTTCAGTTCTTGGGATGAAAAGAACAATCAGCCTTTCTTTTTTATTTTGAGCAGAGAGGGTGATGGTGATACTTTGCAGATTGTGTTTATCAGACAAACACACTATGTTAAACACATTTAAAAGACACAGTTAAAGATGGAGAAAAATTGAGAGGGCCCAGAAATGTGAACATACGGTTATTCCCATTTTAAATTACGACCAGACTTTTGCAGGAGTAGGTAGTTTAGAAAGGCATTCAGCACTAATTTCAACAAGCATAAATAGATCAAAATAAAACAATTCTAAGTAAAAAACAGATTCGCAGAATGCTTAATTTGAAATCGTCATTTAAAACACAGGATCACTTAATAACCCCTAGAATTGCTCTAATAGAAGAGTCAAGTATAGGTGAGAATATGGAGAAAGTAGAACGTGTCTACTTTGTTGGTGAGAATGTGAAATGGCACAGCAACTTTGTAAAATGATTTGGCAGTTTCCTTTTTCTGTGCATTCATGTGTTAACTGGGGTTATAACTATTCCTTTAAGTTTCTTAGTAATGCAGGTATTGCACTTACTCACAAGCTTACACACACCCTCTCCTCATGGGGGTGCCTGTTGGAGCTGAACTTCTTCTTCCTTGGGCCCCAGCTCTGGGGAGGACCTCCCGACTGGGACCTCCTGGCAGCTGCCAGGCAGGACACTCCTGGGCCCAGGCCCTCTCTGTTCTGAGACCCTGTGGCAGTACCAGCACCAGCTCCACTCTGCTTTTGATGTTTGTCCTTTTTATGGCTCCTGGGACATCTCTACGTCTTTCATTTGTGCTTGACAATGCATATAAAACATGTTATTTCTTTTTTTCTCCCCAAGATTTGCCAAATGCAATTTTATATTCATTTTAAAAGCAATTAAACACATTTTCTCCCTTCAGTGACCAACAGCCTCACCCCACCCCCACACCATATGACTTTGGCCTATGTTCCTTCCACACAGCAGAGTATGGAGACTGGGTAAAGCCTCAGTGAAACAAGAGTGTTTGGAAATGTGTATTCTTAATCCAGAATTGTTCTTCCTTTAAAAAGGTGGGGAGGGTGGATATGTTGAATTCAGCCTTTCTGTAAGTCAGAGAAATATTACATTTCATTTATCTTAATTTAATTATAAAGTAACTGACAAATGCATCTGTACCATAAAAGCTTAATAATTAAAGCTGAAGTTAAACTTCCCTTCTTCCCTTTGCATGACCTCAATTCCAGTCTCCACCCCCAGCTCTCCAGTTAGTGTCCTGGCAATCCCTTCCCATGTTGCCCTCCACAGAAAATAGGTGGGCTATGGATCCACACATGCCGCTGTGGGAATACACAGTGCTGCAGTCACTTGGGAAAATGGACTGGCAGTTTCTCAGACACATACTCACCATGTGGCCCAGCGGTGTCACTCCTAAGTGACAATAAGACAGAGACTTATATTCACACAAAAATACTAACACATTATAGCAGCATTATTATTAAATCACCAACATCTGGAAACCACTTGAATGTTTCTGCTGCTGAGGCCTCCATACGAGGGACTCAGAGACTGATAAACACCCAGCGTGGGAGGTGCCAATGCCTTCAAGGCATGAAAGAGCCAGACTGAGTATCTAACAGTATGGGAGTCTGGAGGTGGGACGTTATAGGGCCAGGAAAGAGAGGAGTGGTTACAGGGCCTGGGGGTAGGGGGAAGGGTTGTCTACAAAGGGGCCTGGGATTTGCTTGAATGCTGGGATTGTTTTATATTTTGATTATGGTGGTGGTTACATGACATTAATTTTTTGTCAAAATTACTGTATGAGGGCCTCCCTGGTGGCGCAGTGGATTAAGCAACGCACTATGAAGCAAACCGCAGCCACTGCAGCACGAGTTCGATCCCTGCTGCCGGCCAAGGAGGTGACCCACATGGTGCGGCAGACCTCTCCTGCTGTGCCCGCTGCTCCCCTCAGCAGTGTACTTCTGTTGATCTGACTGTTCTGCTCCCCGCTCTCTGTGGTGAATCCTCTCACCACCCCCCCCACGCCTCTGGCCTGTACCCCAGTGCTTGTATGCATAAATAAATAAATCTTTAAAAAAAATTACTGTATGAAAATTATATCTTAATTAAAAATACTTTAAAACAGATTCTGAATGAATAAAATTATACTATTCTCATATTGTTTTACTTTTATTCACTAGACAGCAGATTTTTTCTTATGAAGATACAGATTCGCTGCAGAGTATTCCACTGTGCTGTATGAATCAGGGTGTTACCTATTAGAGAAGTTCCTTATGAGAAGGAGGAGGAGGAGGAGGAGCCAGGAAGAAGGGAAGGTGTTGGGTACCAGTGACAGATGCCCACCCTCTACTACCATGTCCCAGTAGGCGCCCTACGGAGCATGGGACACCCCCACCCAAACCTGGGCTCCAATGTTGAGCCTGATGGTGCTGCCCCTCACAATAGGGTGTGCAGAGGCTTATTACTCACATCAGAGGCATCTGGAGGAAGCAAGGTGGGGTGACTGGCTCTGGATTTCACCAGTTGGGGTGGGGCTGGGACCTGTGTGGTTTGAACCTGCTGGCACCAAGTAGGGGAGCATGCAGGCTTTCTTATCAACTTGCTGATGTGGGGAGGGAAGAAGAAGGGTGAGGCTTAAAAGCTATCAATAGTCAAGTATCAAAAATAGGGTTACAATCTATTACATATCATCTCTAATTTTTAAAGATTTATTTATTTATGCATACAAGAACTGGGGTACAGGCCAGACATGTGGGGCAGGGGATGAGAGGATTCAATAGAGATGGAATGGGGAACAGAACAGGCAAATCAACTGAAATACACTGCTGAGGGGAGCAGCAGGGGTGACAGGAGAGGTCTGCTGTGCCATGTGGGTCACCTCCCTGGCTGGGATCGAACTCATGCTGCATTGACTGGATAGCTTCACAGTGCTGTGCCTTAACCCCTTGAGCCAATAGGGAGGCCCCATCCCTAATTTCTTGATTTTCTAAATATCATTCACACATGTCCAAAATTATACTTCTAAGCCACAAATATTTTCATGTCAACATCCGTCTCAAAAATCTAAAGTGATTCTGTAGAGCCTTGAATAAATGCCAAATTTCTAAAATCTGGTATCCAAGGTCCTTTGTGAAGTTTCCCCAACCTGTTTTTTAACTTTTGCTTCTGAGACCCTCCTCCCTCCCCGACCCTGCCAGGTCCTTGTGAGCAGCATTCTCTCCACACCTGTACCAGAGCTTGTGATGCAACTCAGGTCCCTTCTGTTCAGGAATGACTGCACGCCACAGTGGATGAGGGAACATGAATGATTAAAGAGAGGTGCACATATTTGTTCCTGCAACTAAATATGAAGCAGCTATACAATAGGTCACCTGGTAACCAAGAACACCTCACTTGCTGTGGACTCAGCAGAGAACAGGGAGATAAAGTAGGTACTTGGGAAGATGAGAAACAAAATTTTAAACAAGAAGGTAAAAATAGGGAAGCTTCTAGATAGGTGTTTCAATATAAAATCCCTAGAATTTTATGACAGACACTTGGCCCAGGACAGAAGCAACGTCTGCAATTCCTGGCACATAGTGCCTGTTGAATAAACAATGTGACTAGTTTGTTAGAAAAAACAGAAACAAACAAAGGAATAAAATGTGCAGCACATACTCTGTGCCAAGAGTATGCGAAGCACATACACAGGCAAGACATAATCTGATCTGGAGAAGTGAAAAGTAACTGGAACAAAGGAGATAAATACCAGAAGTCCCCACCAGGGCTGTTCTGGAAAGAACTCTGGTCCATGATGGAGTCAGGAAATGGCCCGGGCTGGTGGTGGGCCTGGGGGTGGCAGCAGAGTGTAAGTAAGGTCTGGCCCCTGAGGAAGTGAGACCAATCCTGAGGGCTTGATTCCTGGCGTTTGCGTTGCTTCAAAACACTGAACTAAGGAGAATCACTCAGATATATAAAGTTTGTTTCTTATAAGTGTTGCCCTCTAGTCTTCCCTGCTCATCTTCCCTCCAAAGATGCATAAATAAGACATTTTTAGCATAAAACATTTAAAACTTTCTCGTGCTGTTCTGAATTAGACACCAAATGGCATACCATTTGTCACAAGCAAATGAAGGCAGGGCCCCTCCTGCTGTCCTGCTGGTGATTTCAGAGTAAAAATATTGTTTGTTTCAAACTGAAGCCTGCTAGAAATTAGTCAGCTTAAAAGCAAAACAATCCTTCTCCACCGAGGACTTCGCTCTTTGTACGTTATAATTAATGGTTTTAAATTACCCTCCGAAAAAGGGAGAAAACTCTCTTGGTAATTTAAGTAAATATTCAGAAAAAATGCCCAGTGTAGAATAAAGGGACTATAGCTTTTGAACTTTGCATGTAGTTAAAATATAATTCTCATGCAATAGCGTTATACTGCATAAGTTTCTATAATCACATAAATATTTCTGTAAATGAATTAAGTGAAAAGGAAATAAATCAATGAATACTGACAGCAGGCTGCACCGCGGAGCACTCCACCACCAAGGGCCCTCCCTTAAGGAGATGAGGGCAGGATGGTAGATTGTGCTGATGGGAGGAAGCCCTGCGGAACATAATACCCATTCTCTTGTTACCAAAAGCTCTACACAGGATAGTCATGTGGAAGTCCTTAGGTCGAAATGTATTTAACTCCACACTACCCAGCTCACACTTGACACTGACCCCAGAGATCACAGGGGTAGATTCAGGACCCAAGCCGGCCCAGTCCAGGTCTCTGAAGGAGAGCACTTGAGTGCAGACTATAATGTGGGAAGTTGCTCAAACTGAGTTTTTAAGAATGCACAGAATATAGTGTATATCTTACAGCATGAAAACAGATATATATAAAATATGATGTTTGCAGAACAGAATCTGGCCAAGCCCTAGAACCTGCGGGTCTTCCCATCCCCACCATGCACCCTCATTTTCCTCTAAAGGAACTTCCTTGTTTTTCTTTGTAGTTTTTTCATTTAAGTGTGTAACCTTAACCACTACAGTTTATTTCATTTTCAAAGTTCACATATGTAGAATCATAAAACATGTCTGGCTTCCACTGCCCAGCATTTTGCTTGGGAATTCATACACAATGAATGACCTAATTCATCCTTAGGTCACTTGTTCTTTTCAATTCTATTTTTTAGGACATAAATATATCACAATTTATTATTCTTCCAGTCTGCCATTAATGAACATATGGAAGATTTCAAATTTGGAGCTATTACAAATAATGGTGCTATGACAGTCTTGTGCATGTTTCTTCTGTATATATAACTGGCGTTCATGTCTTCCAAGTTTTACAGATGATATCAAGTGTTTGTACCAATTTACATTGCCGCCAGTGGAGCACTAGAATACCTATGTTTATAGTATCTAAGAGCTGCTACTCTCTGTTTATTATTAGTCATTCTGGTGGGTGTGTAATGACATCCCATATGATTCAAAATAGCTCTTCCCTTATTTTACTGATAGAGTTGAATACTTACAAGTGTTTACAGGCCAACAAATTTTGACTTTTGTGAATAGTCTGCCCAAACTGCTTGTCTGTTTTTCTATTCATTTTTCTCTTGTCCATTTTCTATTGCCTGTCCTTTTCTTATTGATAATTTTGAGTTCTTTACATTGCCTGGGATATAACAAATGCTCAATAAAATATACCTGCCATACATACCACTTATGATTGCTTTTGCTATTTAACATCTCTAAAATAAGTCTCATATTAATAAACATAACTTTACTTCATAAACATTTAGGTTATTCATATTTTTTTCAACATTATACACTTCAGTGAATATCCTTGCATGATATTTTTGTATAGTTGTATAAAAACTTTCATTAGACTCTTGGAAGCAGAATGGCTTAACATTTAGTAAAGGCTGGTGAAATGAACTAAATAATTTGGCAATTTACATTTCTATCTACAACATTTGAAAGGACTTATTTTAGAGTTTCAAAATTCTCTTCATTTAGTCCTTGTAATTGTTATAAACTTGCTGAAAGGCCTGGTTATACTTCACAGCTATGATCCCGTTAAACTGTGGCCTCTGTGTCATCCTCCCACATGCTGAGGGATCCTGAATGTTTAGCTGATCTGGTTTCTTTTGATCTAGTTACATGCTCTTTCTTTCTTTTTTTTTTTTTTAAAGATTTATTCATTTATGCATACAAGCACTGGGGTACAGGCCAGAGGTGTGGGGGGCGGGTGAGAGGATTCACCACAGACAGAGCGGGGAGCAGAATAGGCAGATCAACGGAAGTACACTGCTGAGGGGAGCAGCGGGCACAGCAAGAGAGGTCTGCTGCACCATGTGGGTCCCCTCCCTGGCCAGCAGCAAGGATCGAACTCGTGCTGCAGTGGCTGCAGTTTGCTTCATAGTGCGCTGCTCAACCAGGGAGGCCCTACATGCTCTTTCTAACATGTGTTCATTTCAAGAAACAGCTCTCCTATCATGCAGATGCTCACGAAGAAATCTGGGCTTCATATATTTGATTCTACTTCTTTCCTTGCACCCAGCTAAATCTTGATTCTTGTTGATTTTACCACCTAACAATCTCTTAAATTACCCTGTATCTTTGAAAATAAATCTCCTTCTCTTGAATTACTGCAAGGTGCTCTTCCTTCTGCTCACTTCACCTGCTACACAACAGTTTTCTTTCCAAAGTGTAGAGCTGGTGATGCTCTCATAACCTTGGGGTGATGCCCTGGGCCTTCTACATCATTTTTCCAAATTCAGTGGTAATATGCACCTATCTCCTGCACTTGACACCCCAGATCCTGTCATCAGTTTTTCTTCCTACAAGATGCCAATCTCATCACAGGCCTTCCTTCCACACCACGCTCTCTACCTAGAACATTCTTTTTGGCCTTCGTCCCTCTGTATCCAAACTTTTATTTAACTTTCAAACTTCAGCTTCAGTATGACTACAATCATATTTAATAAATAATTGGATCTGCTGGATTTGAGATAACTCCTAGACATTTAAATAAACATGTCAAGAAAGCAGCTGGAAATTACCAGCATGGAGATGGGATATAGAGATAATCAAACTCATCAAGAGAAAAATTATAAAGATGATGTTTCAGACCTGAGCTCTGGGGCTTTCTAACATTTAGAGGTTGGGGGAAGAGGTAGGAGGAGAAGGGTAGAGAAAGGATTGGGAGGGGGAAAACCAAGAATACAGTGTTGGAGGGAAGGAGCACTGTCTGTGCTGAAAGTTGCTAAACCCATTACAACACCCCCACAGTCTCCATGCCTGAGGGCCTGCACGCATCCCTGACCACACAGACGCCACACTGACACTGCTGCAGCTGCTCCTCTGACCCTTTAGTCAAGAGCACCATCTCTAATGGGATGTGAGAGCTGTAACATCAGTTCTTGTTGTTTCATATTTCAAGAATGACCTCAAGACCTGCTCCATAAGAATAGATTGAATGACAATCACCTCAAGGAGTTTACACACTTCTTGGGGGAAACAGACAGAAATCACTATTTACAATATAAAGCAGGTGAGGTAGGACTGAAAGGTGTTTTGCCAAAGTGCAGAGGGAGGACCGTGAGGTCGAGGAGAGCTTCTTGGAAAAGCCAACGCAAGGTAAGTATTAAAGAAGAGAGTAAGTTATCAGAAAGTGCAGACTTGTGTTTTAAAAAGAATACGTATTTGCTCTTACTGTTAATTTGCCTTGCTCTGGCACATTTATCACATTTGTGTCTAAGTGGCAACCTCTACATTCTTCCCTCTGGCAAAGAAATGGGACACGTTTACTGTTGTTTTTTCTCAACTATTGTGTGACTATGGATCACTTTAGTTTTCTTCCTTATATTTTGTATTATTTTCTAATTTCTATTCTTCCATAATCTGGAGGGAGTTTTAGTTTTGTTCTTTTTAAGATCAGAGTTTTATTTGGGGAAAATGTGAAAAGAACTTTAAAAAACTATATCCTTACATATACCAGAAAAGCCAGTAATTTCCAGAATACTGTTCTTATAAAAATTCCATAAACCCTACAGAACAGCTTGAAAACCACATTCACGTATCTGGCAACTAAAATTAGGCTTCTCTTTAAGAATGGAAATAGCATAATAAACAAGTTAACATTAGTTTTTCCTACTCCTGGATGCTAAAAGATTCTAATGGGAATGAAAAAGATGATATCATCCACCAGTAATGGGGAAAAAATGAGGCTATGGACAAACACACTATGTTTTGATTTATTAAACCTCAAGAGCACTTCACTTATCCTCCATGAGTGATGGGTTATACAGGTTGCCAAAGTCTTTTTTCACTAAAATACCTTTGTAAATATCGTGGTTGCTCTGGTTTATTGCCATCTCCTTCAGACAGTGTATCAGTGGAAAAGAATCCCCACTCCCAGCAAATGTGAAAACTACCATATGTGTAGTCTTCTCCCAAACCTCAGCTGGGCCTGGATTTCAGGGTCTGCAGTAGGAAAATTACATGGAAGGACTAGTTCTGGAGGCCATGGCCACTGTCTCAAAGAAGTCCACATTCAGAATGTGAGAGAAACACCTAAGGAGATGGTGTCTCCTTGGAGAGACCAGAGATGACCCCACGGAAGGCGTGACTCACCCACCCCTGGGGAGAAGGAGGCCTCGCTGAATTCCAGCCAGGACTCCCTTGGAGCATTGTCACTGGTCTGCTTTCCAAGCACTTGGGCAATCTGGTTTTGATCTGAATGCATCTGAAGCCTAGGCTTTATGGGGTGTGGAGCCATAATGGTGAGCAGTTGGTTCTGCTGATGTGGGCAGAGAAAATAGCTCCAACGTCTGTCAGTGTCAGCTGGGCAAGGAGTGCACAGAGGGCAGTGAACAGGGACTCCAGTGCCGATTGTTGGAACAAAGAAACCAGACCAACTTGGAGGCACTATCAGTTCTTGTCTCAGCAAACTGGACAAATTACTTAATTCTGTGAAGTTTCAGTGACTTCACTTAGTTTCATAAGGCTTCTGTTTTCCTCCTGTGCAAACTGGAGGATGATGATGCATATCCTTGGGGTAAAGGGGTTGCTGAGATCACAGGTGCACTGGGCTGAGCACAGAGAGAACCAGGCACCTGGAGCACAGTGGGGACACATGAGTAGTTTCTTTGTTTATCTCGTCACTATTTCTGTCATGAGTGATAGAATGTGAAGGGATCTGATTCTTGCAACATATTGAAAAGATCTATTGTTAGACTATTTCAAAACTCTACAAAAATATCTAGATGTGAATAATGTGAATTATGTTTTGGCTTTGAATGCACACTTTCATGACAGAAAAATGACTTAGTGTGGCTCTTAAGAATGGAAGTTAAACGATAAATACCAAATATACTTTCCTTTGTAAAAAATTTCTCCTGGAACCTAAACTCTTTTGAACTCTTATCTGAATATTACAACTTTCAAAACAGGGTTTGGATCAGCAGGACAGTATCCAAGTCATAGGAACACAATATAAGATCACAGCCCCATCAAAGCCTAAACTCACACAGGTATAAAAAGTAGAGGTGAAACTAAATTATAACAGTTCCTCCAATCAATAAGACTGGTACCGGGTAAATATTACATTTCTAGGTATATTAACATTGAGGAATACAATAAGAAATAAGTATCTAGAATAAAGAATATAGGAGGAACAATAAGTTTGGGAATAGAAGTACATACTGTTCAGGATGTGCTGAGGTGGAGTGTAGAAAGCCAGGCCAGGCTGGCCAGATGCAAGTTGGCACCTTGAGCATAAAGCTCAGGAAACAGTTTTGAACCTAAAATAGACCTGCAACTCATTCTCATATGTGGAAGTTATGTGGTTACTGGAGGTGACCATTTCTGTCGGCTTGATGAATGAACAAGAGTGAGGGACAGCCAGTCCAGGCAGCTCATGGCACATGTGGAAGTTATGTGGTTACTGGAGGTGACCATTCCTGTCAGCTTGATGAGTAAACAAGAAGGAGTGCCAGCCAGGCTGGGCATGCAGAGGGCTGAGGGAGGACTGAAGAGCATGCCTTTATAACAGGAGGGGATGCAAGGAGATGGTAATGGGTAAAAGATAATGGGAAAGGAAGTGGAGTCACAGAAGAGCAGACTGACGTCCAAGAAAGAAGCAATCAATAAAACTGATAACAGAAAAGGAGGCTGACAGGATGGAAAATGGAAGGTGAACACCTGGAGGCATTTCCTGTAATTGCTTTTCCAAGAGATGCAGTGGAGAATGGGAAGAAGGAATAATGGGGAGTATGAAGACAACAGGACCAGGGAAATAGGATTTCTCATTGACAGAAGTTTGAATATATTATAGGCTAAAAAGAACCAATTAAAATTATGCCAATTGCCATGCTCCTGGTTGCTGGGGTTTAGACCTTAAGTCCAAAAGGATGGCTTTTTGGAAAGTGTGAATTTGTACCTAAGACTAGCAAACTGTCTGTCTCTCACCTGTGCCCTCTGTGGCATGGGCCAGTCACGGAGACACTCTCTGTCACACTCTAGGAGCCTATCTAACAGAATAGGCAAAATAGGATGTTTGTCTGAAACATGTTTTAACTCCCCACAAACCAGATTATCAGAATAGTTTTCGAGATTTGCATTACACTTGTATTGAATAAAACCTCCCTCAGGAGAAAAGCACATTTAAAAACATTTGACATTACAAGACATCATTTTGGGGGGACTGGCTGCATCAAACAAGACCACCACATGCTACTATATTCCTACACATTTCCCCATCCAGAATGTTTTCTTCCTTGGAAACTATGATGTTTGTTCATGACACTTCTTGCTTCTCTAATCCTAGTCCTGTATCTAGACTTGGGCATGAGGTGATCTCTGAACATGAGTCCGTACTGGACCTCCTCTGGTCTCCTTTCCCAAAGGAAGGTCATCCTCTGATTGTGAGATCTGGACCTTGTTGGGCAGCCCTGCTGAACTTCTGGTTATGAGAAAGTTTTGTTTGTTTGAAGATTAAGCCTCAAATCAGCCTCTCTGCAGCCCTACCAATGTTCTGGTTCCAGTGTCTAGCCAGAGCAGAGCACGTCCGGTTCAGGGCCTGTTTCCACATCTGCTGTGTCTTTTGTCCCTCTTGTCCTATTTCCTTAGTCCCCCTAAACAACATAGCTAAGGGGAGGCATCCCCACACCCAGTGGGACCTCCCACATCAAGCACCAAAAGTAAAGGGATCTTTTTGCTCCTTTCTGTTCCACTGGCCTTTCACTCTTGTGTCATTACCCACCTTTCCTAATTACTTTATTGTAATTAGACCTGCTATTTTGGATAGAAAGTCCTGCAGCCTTGTTTTTTCTTCAAGAATATCAAACCTATCCTTTGGTCTATGTATTTCCATATATGTTTTAGAATTTATCAAGCCTGCCAAAACAAAACACAAACAAACCAAAGCCCCACAAATAAGCAGGTAAACTGTTTGACTGAAATGACACTGACTTGGAACGGTTTGTTAGAAATGGTATCTTTGTGATACTGAATGTTCTGTTCCTGTTTTAGTCTTTAATTTCTCTCAACATTTTCTCTAGAGATACTCTGCTCATATTTGTTAGATTTATTCCTAAACACTTAGTATTTTTTCTAATATAGTTGATATTTAAACTGCACCTTTTCCTTGATTTCAATCTCTAACTGTAGATAGACACAATCGATTTTTATATATTAATTATGTACCAAGGAAGGTTGGGTGATTTTAATAATTAATCTGAAAGCTATTTCAGACTTACTATAATATATAATCATATCATCTGGGACTAATAAGAGCTTTTTTCCTCCGTAATTTTCTTCTTACAAACTTTTTTCCTTCTGTGTCTTGCTTTATACCAATCCGAGCTTACAGTAGACCTGCTTGTCTTGTTCCCAGAAGGGAAAATTTCCAATATTTCAGTGTTATTTTAAGACTTACGTGCCATGAAATTTGTCCTTTTAAAGGAAAATTCAGTGAAACATTTTGATCAGCCCAAAAAGAAACCCTGCACCCATCTGCAGTCACTCCCCACCTTTCTAACCCCAACTCCCACTCTCCTCCCCTCAGAGACCACTTATCTGCATCTGTGTTATGCCTGTTCTGGACATTCTGACAAATGGAACCATATAATACGTGGCCTTTTGTGACTGATTTCCTGCACCAAGGATTGTGCTTTTGAGGTTCATTCATATTAGTGAGGGCCAGTGTTTCATTCTAATTGCTGAATAATATTCCACTGCATGGATGATTTTTATTCATTGATTGGCTGATGGACATTTGGGCTGCTTTCATATTTTGGCTGTTATGAGTGGAGCGACAAAGAAGTTCAAAGTTCATGTACATATTTTTATGTGGATAAACATTTCCATTTCTCTTGTGTATATAGCTAGGAATGGAAATACATTGTTTTGGGGTTATTTTTTTCTTGAGAAACTTAGAAACTAAGGAATTCTCTTCTTTATCTAGAATGGTACAAGCTTTCTCGTTTCCTTCTTTAAATATGTAATTTTTGGATTTTAGCCTGATATCATCCAGTTATTTCTTAAATAAACTCAATGAAGTCATGACATATTATCCTATTTATATCTTGTTAAGATTTGGCTTGCTAATATTTTAGTTTCTTTGAATCTGTGTTCAGAAGTGAGATTGAGTTATAACTTTCCTTTCTTGTAAGGTCCTTGTCATGTTGTGGTATAGGACTATGCTAGTCTTGAAAACTGGCAGAATTTGTTGATGCATAATACATGCTTGTGGGTTTCTTTATAGAAAGATTTGAATTGATAAATTCAATTTTCTTAAGTTATAGACAATTTAGGTTTTCTGTCTTTTCTTCTGACAGTTATTATTAAGTGACATTTTTCTAAGAATTGCCCATCTCATCTAAACTTGCTGGCATAAGTTGTTCATAACATCCTCTTGTTTTCCTTTAAATGTTTTCAAAATAAGCAATGACAGCAGTTTTCCTAGTTCCCATATATCCATGCCTTCTCTTTCTTCCACCTGCATCAGTCTTGCTACTGATTTGATCAGTTTTGTTGATTTTGTCTGCTGTATATTTGTTTTCTGTTTCATTGATATTTTTGCTCTTTCATATTTCTGGCAAACAATCCTCAGGCAAAAGGCATAGTTTCCTTAGACATAAGCACAACGATTTTTCATAGTCTTTTTTCCTTTTTAAAAAATTTCATTGATTAAAAAAAGTGGCAGGGAAATGGGTATTTTATATATTTCTTTTTTTTAAAGATTTATTTATCTGCATACAAGAACTGGGGTACAGGCCAGAGGTGGGGGGGTGAGAGGATTCACCAGAGACAGTGGGGAACAGAACAGGCAGATCAACAGAAACACGCCACCGAGGGCAGCAGCAGGCAAGGCAGGAGAGGTCTGCCGCGCCATGTGGATCACCCCCCTGGCCAGCAGCAGGGATCGAACTCATGCTGCAGTGACTGTGGTCTGCTTCACAGTGCGTTGCTTAACCCACTGCGCCACCAGGGAGGCCCCTATTTTATATATTTCTAATGGGAGTATATATTAATAGAAAACTTTTGGAAAGCAATATAGAAACCTAAAGAGCACATTCTATTTGAGGGGGAGGGGAATCATTCCAAATGCCCACCAACAGGGTAGGCCAACTCCATATTACTGTGTCACGCGAGCACACCAGTGTGCCACTCCATGTGAAATTCCCTTGTGTGGGCAAATTCAAGAACAGTAAATGCAGCAAGTGCACACTCACTGTGATGAAAAGACAGTGACTATGGAATAAGGAAAGCACAGAGAGAGCCTGAGTGGCCCTACTCTATTTCTGAGAGTGGCCCTACTTAAAACTTTTAAATTTTAGCTTTATTGGATTACTCTCTTTTATATTGTCTTATGGAAAACAATTACGCCTTAAAAGAAAAACGAGTTGCCTCTCTGCACCAGAGAGGTGAAGATCTTGAAAAGAAAACATTCTTTAATTTTTGAGCCTGGAACTCACCCTGGCCATCCTGGTGGCCAGGATGCTGAGGAACCAACTCACATTGGTTACCAGCACCAAATTCTGAGGGTGGCTGTCAGAGCCAAGTTCCAGGCCATAGTTGGGAATGCAATAACAAGGGAGAGGATAACTCCAATACCAGCATTTTCCATGTACTACTGTGGTTACATAGTTTCTGCAGAAGGACTCATGTAACAGTCCATTAACCACAAAATTTTAGGGCAGAGACCTCAGAAACTCTAGTCTGGTTTTCTGTAGTTTTGTCAGTCCTGGCATTCCCACCACTGCTACTTCCCTGTGCTACTACTTTAAGTTACTTCTTTTTATATTTGTTTAACATTCTCTTTAAAAGTTCTGATCTGGTTATAAAAAGCAGAAAGAGCACAAGGGGCTGAGGTGATGGTACACTGATGAAATGGTAGTGGAAAATCCATGGGGACCACAATTGATGTCAAATATACATAAAGAAAAAAAATAAAAATAAAAAGCTAAAAACATTACAAGAGTATGTAATTACATGAAGTTCCCCTGTAATTCAGTCACCCAGAGACAACAACTATTAGCAGTTTGTGGCCTGTTCCTATTTGTTCTCTGATAAAGTGCTAAAGTTTTTCATTAATGGAGGTAAGAGAATCGCCCATGTACTATTTGAAATTTCTCCTTTCTCCTTGCTATATATTGTGGGCATTATGTATTCTTTAGGACAGCGCCTGCTCCCTGTCAATATACAAGTGGGTTGACTCCTTTTATGGTTACACGCTCCAAAGTACTTTCCCAAGGTACTTTTATACAGAAAGATGTGTTCCTATGAAGATAGGTTCTAAGTAGTCAAATGATGGGAAAGAGTGTAGCTAATGTAAAGCTGTCTTCAAAGAAAGTAAGACCTTTTGTTTGCTCTATACATTGAGTTCAACATTGCATACCACCAACATTTTCTGTCCCCTGAAACAATGTATATATTATATATCAGGCACATTTTTTTAACAAGTTTTTTTAAAAGCAGTTTCAGATTCACAGTAAAATTAAGGGGAAGGCAGAGATTTCCCATGTAGTTCTTGCCCCCACATATGCACATCATCCCCTAGCTATCAACAGCTGCTTCCACCAAACTGTGCATTTGTTACAACTGGTACACTTCATCATCACCCAAAGTCCATAGTCTACATGAGACTTGATTCTTGATGTTGTACATTCTATGGGTTTGAACAAATGTATAATGACAGGTATCTACCATTATGGAATCATACAGAGTATTTTCACTGCCCTAAAAATTCTCTGTGTTCTAACAATAATAACAATAACAGCAATAAAGACACAGAAACCAAAAAATGAGGAGACAAGGACAGACTGGGGACACCTGGTGGGGAGGGGAGGAGGAGGGTTGAGGGAAGATGGGAGCACGAGGGACTGAGGTGATGGTGCACTGGTGAGATGGTGATGGGGAATACATGGGGATTACAATTGATGGCAAGTATATGTAAATTTTAAAATATTTTATATTAATAAAAAAAAGAAAAAAATTCTCTGTGTTCTGCCTATTCATCGCTCCAGTTCCTCTTTCCAAAAACATTAATCTTTTTACTGTCTTTATAGTTTTGCCCAAAATGCTGCAGTTGGATTCATAGCTGAAGACTTTTCAGATTAGCTTCTCTTACTTAGTGATAAGTATTTAATGTTCCTTCCTTCTTTTTATACCTTATAGCTCATTTCTTTTTGGTGCTCAATAATATTTCATCATCTGAATGGACCGCAGTTTATGGGCATCTTGGCTACTTCCAATTTTTGGCAACTATGAATTAAGTTGATATAAATATCTATGTGCATGTTTTTGTGTGGATTTAATTTTTAAAATCATTTGAGTAATTAACAAGGAGCATGACTGTTGGATTATAGGGTAAGAGTTTAGTTTGTAATTGTTTAGGGTCAGTTTAGCTTATAAGACTGCCAAACCGTCTTTCACAATGTCTGTACCATTTTGCATTCCCATCAGCTATGAATTAGCGTTCCTGTTGCTCCACATTCTTGTCAGCATTTGGTGTTATCAGAGTTTGGAATTTTTACTATTGTAGTAGGCACACAGTAACATCTTACTGTGGATTGAATCTCAAAGCTTTTTTCTTTTCTGATTGTGAATATGTATTTTTAGGTGATGTTAGAATCTTCCAGTAATCCTGGGTTTTCTTTCATGGCCAAAAGTACAGAATGTACAGGATTAAAACATTGAACTCAAGCTCTTAGCTATGGGTAGAGATGGCCAAACTTTATGCTTCCAGTTGGACTGTACCGGTAGCTTGTTTGAATTCTGATTATGGGTCATCCTGTTCACCAGCCATCTAAGGCCAAATGAATGAGAACATGGGTTCAAAACAGGGCAAATGCCTACTATCCAGAACAAGCCACAGAGACATCAGGAGGATTGGCGCTATCTGCTCAATTACTCTCTAGTACAGTTTTCCAAGGAGCCTCACCATTCCCAAGGGGTGTAATTTATAACCGTGGAACACCCACAGAGTTATCCTCTCTCACACATGTTTTGGGTTGTGGTATCTTCTGTCAGTTGGTGCCAATGTGCTTTCAGTCTTATAGGAATTTCTCAAAATTTCTTGTCTCTAATAATACAAATTAGTTTGTGGTACAGTGCTACACTTTGAAAAACAAATATAGCTTTTGTTATTGTTAGGTATCTGGGTGGCCCACGTGCTTAGTCCATCTTGAGATCTTGATTTGATCTCTCTAGGTCATTTTAGGATTTTGGGAAAACAAAAACATAGCTCTGTCAAATAATTTGGACTCCAATGTAGAATAGTAAGAATTTATAAACAGGTGTTATATAATCACGTAGCCTATGACAGCACTGAGTTTAGAGATGTTATTCATTTCATTTGCAGAAAAATTGGAAAAAGGTGGATGTTATGAATCCAAATGTACCTTAGTCACTTTAGTCAGGAGGAGTGACCACTGACCCAAAATCACCATAAGCAGCAGGGTGGGCTGAATCTTGACCTGTTTCTGAACAGTGCACCTGCAAATGAAGAAACTGAGGCCAAAGCAGATAGCTGATTTGCCAGGGTCAGACGGTTAGCAGAGGCCCCCACAAGTACCTCAAGTTGTCATGTTATTGTTCTAAAGTTAGAAGTTACATAATTCCCTGTGATACTGACATGGAACATCTTTCTGTTTTGTTAAAGACGCTGAGTGTGAGACTGAGTTAAATAACATGAGCCTAATGGGAGGCACCCCAGTCCACTAGCTTATCATCTCTGCAGTCTGACAAAGCTCAAGTGATAACATGCAGGAATAGGAACATTAAAAACTTTTTGGCAAACAGTCTTTGAAAACCACAGATTTCTTAATCAACTTCCATTTTTTATGCTTTTAACTCTGCCTTCTCAGTCTACAGACTAGTGATTTTTCCCTGCTGCTGCTTTCCACTTTCCTTGGGATTTAGCAAAAATATTTCCCTTGGTAAGCATTTTCCCTCGTTACTGTGTTGGCGATTTTCTGCAAAAAGGAACTGAAAGGCATTTATCCCCAAGGGAAGCAGTTTTTTAGATTTACTAAGAAGTTAACATTTTCAACATTCTCTTCTGTTCTTTCTTTGTTTTAAAGAAAGCTCTGTTTTTGTTTCATTTTCAGCTGGAGACTTAAATGACACCAAGCAAAGTCTACTTAGTTTAGATTTCCAGGTAAAAAAGTTTTAAATTTTAAGTTTCTATTAAAGCATGTGGAATGGTTTTAATACTTGGGTATTTTATGTTGCAAATATGTTTAACACTTGAGGATATTAGCTCTTATTAATAGATTTTCGAAGTTTAAAGTGTGCATTATTTTGTTTACTTGTTGTTTTTTTTCAGGATGACGATTTCCCTAGTATTTCAAACTTTATGAACCTAGGATTTAAATATATATTTGTATGCTTAAATAGAATTACATGCTCATTAGATGTGTAAACTGGTTTGAAAACTTCATACTTCCTCTTTAAGCCCTAAAAGAACATAAAAGGATTAAGTTAAAATGTTTTTCATTTTAAACTGCTAAGTTAAATGGGATAATAGACATCTCATGGCTTCTTGTAGAAGTTAAGAATTCTAAATTTAGTATTTTTAAAGCTTACTTAAGACAAATTATGAAAAAATTAAATGGAAAAACAGTAAGTTAATTAAGACTTACAGATGATATTTACTGTTGAGCTAAACACAGTAAGTGCTAAAAAGAGAAATTTACTTTATCAAAATAATATTAACTGTGATTAGATTTTGCCCTAGAAACAAGTCTATTCAGTGCAAAGTTGTTATTAAAGCAAATACTACATGTAATGCAAATTCTACAGATCACTGAGGCCTAAGCATCAATTTTACATTAATATTAGAGGCCATTTCATAAAAATTATTTAAAGATTTTAATGAGACTATTTAGATTCTGACTGCATTAAAAATAAGATAGTTCAGCAAACTTATTTTTGTATATATCTACGTATGTTTCTACAAAAGTGAAAGTAAGCTAATTTGGGGGAGAGGGAGGAAGACTCTGAAAGATAGTATAGGATGCGATACTGAGAGAGGGGTGAGCACAGGCAGCACTGTCAAGTGAGTGATCATAGGGCTGGGACAGCAGGATTCCTGAGGATCTTCTGGGAGTTTTCTTGAGGCCTCAGGTCCAGCGCCTGTCTCTGTATAGCTCTCACCATCATAGGATGGAAAGGTTGCACGTACTATCATTAAAACAAGGAAACGTCAATGTACATGTTATAAGCAATGCGTAAAATTTGTGTTCTCCAGAGGAGCCCACCTTTCCTGCCACTCAGAAAATTCTACTCCCTATATCACAGTCTAACTTTCCATAACTTTTCCTTGCTACTATTGCTATTCTTTCTAACACATTAACTGGCACTCTGAACTGGCTCTCATGCTATCAGCTGCCAGTCAGTTAAATGATCGACACCTTCTTGCATGTTTCTCTAAAACTAGGTGGATTACAAAGTTGTTCTAATATAGTATTACTTCAATGATCCTCAGTAAAGGTTTTGAAATGATAGCAGTAGTTAACGTACAAATATTTTTAACAGAAATTTGTGTGATGAGGTTAGCTGACATGAAGACATCTTAGGGACTGCTCTTTGTTGAGCTAAGGTGATGTGGGGGCAAGTCAGAAAATGAGCCTGGTTCAACCTGACTACAAAGGATGATTCTAGGGCCTCTCTGGTGGCGCAGTGGATAAGCAACGCACTATGGAGCAAACCACAGCCACTGCAGCACGAGTTCGATCCCTGCTGCCGGCCAGGGAGGGGACCCACATGGCGTGGCAGACCTCTCCTGCCTTGCCCGCTGCTCCCCTCAGCAGTGTACTTCTGTTGATCTGCCTGTTCTGCTCCCTGCTCTCTGTGGTGAATCCTCTCACCACCCCCATACCTCTTGCCTGTACCCCAGTGCTTGTATGCATAAATAAATAAATCTTTAAAAAAAAAAAAGGATGATTCTAGGACATCCTCTAGTATAGAGGATGATGAAGTTATAAAGAGAACAAGTGGGATTCAAGAAGGCAAACTATACTCTCTTCTCTCACCAAATCCCTAGAAATATTAGAAGATATATTACAAACAACTGCACTAGGAAACAAAAAGAGAGCTCTTGGTGGGACAGAAATTCCAAGATGGAGAAAATATGGGACACTGTCTAAAGAGGAAGAGTGTAACCTTGAATAGATGTGAGAGAGAACTGAGAAAGAGAACTTGTGTGGAAAACAAAGAAGCAGTTAGATCAACAGATCTCAAGAAGGATAAATTAAAAAGAATACAGCCCTACACAGCATAGTAAAACTTTTGGTTACTAAAATGAGTTGAAAGTCTGAGAAAAACTTCTACAGAGGAAAAAAAAGATTTCTTAACAAAGGGATGAGAATCAGATTTAAGTCAAATATCTCATCAGCAACACAAGATAAAAGAAACTAATGGAACAATAGCTGAAACATACTGGAGGAAATTTATTTTTAGCCACAATTCTATGTCCAAATAAATAGAGTGTCTTCTATGTACTGGAATTAAAAAGTTGTACAACCAACAACAGTCTTTTCGAGACAAAAGACATACTTCAGTAGGAAACAAAATAAATTTGAGGGAACTTCTGTTTCTGATCATGGCAGATTAGACAATTCAGACCAATGAACGTGCTGAGCATAACTGGGAAAGGAAAATATAACAGCATCAATGTTTAGAATAAAACTGAAATCTAAAGGTTCGAACAGCTTTTTTTTTGGAGACTTCTGTGGATTCCAGAGAAGTGGTAAGAAGCTTGAAACAGCATTAAAACAGACTTATGAGGCAAGTGAGAAAGAAAAAATCAAGGGTAGTGTCAAACAAGCAGCAGGGGTAGCAGGGAAAAGTGACATCATCAAGCTTTGGTTTAGGGTCCAAAGTATACCAAATTGCAAAACTGATAGAGTGAAGCGCAACTTCAATTCACTCAATATGATTGGTGCTCTTAACCTCTTGCCTCTGACAGATGTAAACCCTTTTGGGATAAAATAAATATACATCATCCTAGCTTCCAGTATTTTCAAATACAATGTCTGGCACTCAATCAAAAACTATCAGGTATATAAAGAAACAGAGCAACATGGCTGAAAATATGAAGAAAAACAGGCAACAGAAATAGCTATTCTATTTAGAGAATATTCTCTAAAATAAATATTCTCCAAATAGAGTCTGGAAACTAGAGACTTCAGATACAGACTTAAAAACAAACATAATCAGTATGTTCAAAAAGTAAAAGACAAGATTGAAAATTTAATAGAAAATCAGTAACAATATAAAGAACCAACTGAAAACTCAAAAACATAGTAACAGAAACAAGGAAGTGAATGGATAGATTTAAGAGCAGATAAATCATAACTGAAGAGATTGTTAATGAGTTGGAAGACCCATTACGTCTTATGGAGTGACAGAGGGTGAAAACACAAACGGGAGAGAGACACTAAAGACATAATGAGAAGGCTGTATCATATGTGTAACTGTAGTGCTAAAATGACAGCATGAGAAGTAGGAAAGTATTATTTGAAGATATAAGATGTTTTCGAATTTTACAAACACTAGTCCATACATTCAATAAGTACTATGAATCCCAAACAGGATAAAAGTAAGAAAGTCATATCTATGTACAAGAGTAAAATAGTAAAGCTGAAAACCAAAGCCAAAGAGAACATTTTAAAAGTGGACAGGAAAAAAATTATCTTTTGAAGGAAACATAATTAGATTGACAGATATCTACTCAACAGAAACAGAAGGCACTGAAAAATGCTATCTTCAAAACAAAGAACACGTCAACAAAGAACATCATACCTAGCAAATACACCCTTTTAGAATGAACATGAGATATAAACGTTTTCAGATAAACACTGCATTTCAGACAAGTACTGCATTAACAAACATGATATACTGCTGAAAGAAGTATATTAAAAACACAGCACTGTAGAAAGCTTGACAGCAACATGATGCAAAAATATACAAGCAGACATTAACCAAAAGACAAAGATCATCTTATGATAAAAAGCTCTACCAGAGATAGAAGAAGTATCTAATGATGAAAGGAGCAGAAAGATATAACTAATCTACTTGTGTATATACTTGTAACATGGCCTCAAAATACATTAACAAAAATGACTGAAGTGCATTAAAATATTAAACTATATCCAAAAATAAGCTAACAAATAATGTAATTCAAAAATAATATTGTATTACTGTATTACTTATAATTTAAAAATTAAGAACATAAAATACTTCAGAAGATATGACTAATAATATATATATTTTTAAGATTTATTTATTTATGCACAAGAGCTGGGGTACAGGCTAGAATCACGGGAGGTGAGAGGATTCACCAGAGACAGAGTGGGGACCAGAACAGGCAGATTGACTGAAATATACTGCTGAGGGGAGCAGCGGGCAAGACAGGAGAGGTCTGCTGCACCATGTGGGTCCCCTCCCTGGCCAGGGATCAAACTCAGGCTGCTGTGCCGTGGCTACTTCACAGCGCAGTGCTCAACTTGCTGCGCCACCAGGGAGGTTCAGATATGACTAATAATATTAATAATAGTAAAATATTATAAAAATTAAATATCCACCACCAAACTGATTAAGTAACTTATGAAGTGAAAAAAGTACACAGACCAGATTAAATTATACACATTGGTGTATATGCTCATATGTCCACAATTTATTACGGATTGGGGAAAAAATAGGCTGTATTTATAAATAACTGAAAATAGGCATAATATTTATGAACACTTCAATTTATATTTAAAAAATACATGTTCATATATGTTTAGAAGGGCTTATTAAAGATACACCAAACTAGGGTTCTGAAATTATGACCCACGAACCAAACATTGTTTTTCAAATAAGACACTACCAAGAACAGTCATATCCATCCTTTTACTTTTGGTATGTGGCTAATTAGGAGCTACAACAGTAAAGTTGAGTAGTTTCAACAGAGACTACTAGGCAGCAAAGCCAAAGATATTTATTCTCTCTCTAGACCTTAAAGAAAGTGTGCCTACTCTTGTGCTAAACTGTGAGTTATAGTTTAACTCTGAGCAAGAATATACTACCAGGCTCTTGGAACAGGGAATGTGAGGAGAGCAAGACTTCCCCGTTACTGGAAAAGTAAATGACTTCAGATTCCTTCAAAATCTCAGCTGTATAAGATATAGACAAGAGTCCAGAAGCAAGAGACCATTATAAATGAGGACGATTGCTAGGAAACAACAGCATCACATGAGCACAGGAAAAACACAACAATCTGAAAAGCAGGCTCAGAAATCAAGGAATGTGCACTTTGATGACAGGAACACTGGTTCCAGTGCACAGGTACAATGTGGACAAGGTACATACTTGTTCCTTCAGATCTCAAGTATTCAAAATGGAAGAGAGTAAATCTGGAAACAGATCAAAAGAAAAGAGCATCTTGGAATCAGGAGAAAATTTTGGGAAAGAGATTACCACATGGAAACAATGCTTTGTTTATAACTAACCACTGAAGGATCCTATTCAGTGACAACTTATTAGGTCTTGCCTATAAACAACATATGACTGTCCTTATCCTTCAGTAACTTTAATTCTCTAAACCACTGTTTCTCCATCTTGGCACTCCTGAAATCTTGGGCTGAATTCTTTGTGGAGGGGCTTTGCCAAGCACTGTATAGGACAGTGTGCACAAGATCGGAAGCCTGTAGCACCCTCCCAAAAAATCGCTAGAATGGTTCCACACATTGCCAAATGTCCCTGTGTGCAAATCACCCTCACTTGAGAAGCACTTCTATAAATTATGGGTTGGTAAACTTTCACTACTGATTAGTTTAGGTGTTGGAGACCATGTTGCAGTTTCCATCGCATCACCAGCTCTGTCACTGTAGTAATACTTTGCAGAAGTAGCCATAAATGGTACAAAGAAGCGAGCATGGTCAATCCAATAAAATGCGATGTACAGATACTGAAACATTAAGTCGCATAGTTTAATCTCCTATGAATTAGTATTCTTCTTTGACGTTTTGAAACTTATAAAAATATAAAAACATTTTTAGCTTTAGGCTGTACAAAAACAAGCAGCAGACCCAATTTGGCATTCGGTCTCTAGTTTCCTGACCCATGATCTAAGCTAATATCAACAACACAGCCTAGTCCCAGAAGTCCTCTAGGACATGACTTCACCTCTGCCAGAGAAGGTCTGTAGATTACACAACACAGCTAAGTAGCTAAGGCCAGCTGGGGTTGTGGATTTTATTGACTACATGATTTAGATGTCTGATTCCAAATAGCCATCCACTTATACTCAATATTTCAGTGAGTGTCAGGGACTCAAGCTTCCTGCTGTGCTATGGGTCCAGAGTTGTGTGGTGGGGATCCAGAGTAATTTCCTCTTCTAGGCTAGTTCCTCTATCTAAAAGTCTTACATAGTGTTGTGTCAGCTTCCAAGTTTAGACTATATTTGAGAACTAGATGCATTGGTAGGTATGTACAGTTGATACAGGGTCATAGTTGGGAGTTGTTTTCACTTCCAGCAAAGAGCCTAATCCTGGGTTGTTTGCTCCTGTTGTTAACATGAGCTTAAATTCTGGTTAATGAAAGCGTTCATTTGCTGCCTTGGTTTTAGCCGAGGTGGGGGAAAGAGGGTGGCAAGTATTTTGAGTATCTCACTCTTTAGCAGTAAGTAGAAGCCTCTTCTACTTACTTAAGGAAGTAAGTGACACAACCTGGGTTCTCCCTGTGACTTCAGACTCTAGCTTTACACTCCAGCTGTTCTACCGGGAGCTTTAGGCTTAAGCTAATAATTATCATTGTGCACCCATGGTCTACAGTTCTCCAATATGCACCCTTCATCCTGGATGCCAACTTTGTGTATCTCATTATTCAGCATAATGCTAGGTTTTCAAATCCCACAAAGTTAGCATGTGCCTGAGTTAACAACTGTAAGGGTTTTTGCACAGCACTTTCATGGGTTATATTACCCAGGTATCACACCGAAAACAAAATTTTCCTACCCCTTTCCACCAAACCATTGCTCTTGATGTACCCCTGATTTTTTTCAGGGATTATTGACTTTGCTCTCCCACAATCTGGTTGTAAGCACATGGAGGAGGCAAACCAGGGATCTACTCTGTTGCCATCTTGCTAGCCTCCACTGCACCAATTTTGATGTTGTTTTCATGATCATTGAAAATATTTTCTGAATTTCTCTTGATTTTTCTTTTTAACTTTGATCCAAGGTGTTATATTCGTTCCAAGCATCTGGAAGCTTCCCCAATATCTTTCTGTTATTGACTTATTTAATTGTGAACTATATTATGAATCTTTAAAAATAACTGAGACTAATTTTATGGTCAATTGTAGAATTTGACCTGTTTTGGTAAATGTGCCATATACACATTCATGTATATTCTGCCATTGCAGGTGGGTTGTTCTGTAATTGTCATTTAGCACAAATAAGTTGATAATGTTAAAATCTTCACTATCCTTAATGATACTCTATTTAAACTATACACTTTATAGATCAGTTTTAGGTTCATAGCAAAAAACAGATCAGAAACTAGAGATTGACCCTACACTCCCTATTCTACAGGTACAGTCTCCCACTATGAACATCCCCCAACACAGAATCCCCCATTCTCTTTTGGTGTCACAACTGATGAACCTACATCCACAGTTTATACTGTGGCTTACTATTGCTGATGTACATGCTATGGGTTTGGACAAATGTATAATGATATGTGTCCATAATTATAATATAGTTTTCACTGCCCTACATATCCTCTATATTCCATCTTTCACCTCCTACCTCTGACATCAAGCCCTAGGGATCACTGATCTTTTCACTGTTTCCATAATTTTGCCTTTTCCAGAATGCCATGTATTTGGAACCACTAAGTGCATAGCTTTTTCCAGACTAACTTTCTTCACTTAGTAATATACATTTAAGGTTTCTCTATGTCTTCTCATGGCTTTTTTCTTTATAGTGCTAAATAACATGCCATTGTATAGATGTATCAGTTTATCCATCCACCTACTGAAGGACACCCTGGTTGCTTCTGAGTGTCAGCAGTTATGAATAAAACATCCATATGCAGAAATTTGTGTTTGCTGTAAAAATAAGTTTTCCAATATTCCAATAAAGAATATTGATAGATATGTATTTGCTATTTCCTATAGCCTTTATTCTTTTGTGTAAATCTATAATTCCATCTTCCATTTTTCTTCTACCTTAACATTTCTTTTTTTCTTAAGATTTATTTATTTATTAATACAAGGACTGGGGTACAGGGCAGAGGTGTGTGTGGGGGGAGGTGAGAGGATTCATCAGAGACAGAGTGGGGAGCAGAACAGGAAGATCAACTGAAATACACAGCTGAAGGGAGGAATGGGAAAGACCAGAGAGGTCTGCTGTGCCATATGGGTCACCTCCCTGGCTAGTGGTGGGGATTGAACTCATGCTCAACTGGTTGCGGTTTGCTTCATAGTGCTGTGCTTAACCCATTGCGCCACCAGGGATGTCATACATTTTTGTCATTTCTTGTAGTAATCTGACAGATTCTTTCAGCTTTTCTGAAAGAATTTAATTTGCCCATGTTTCTGAAGACACATGGGTATAGAATTCTAGGATGGTGTGCTTTCCTCTCATGTCTTCTGGCTTGCATCGTTTCTGATAGAAAATCTGCTTTTATTCTTAACTTTGTGTCTTTTTCTCTGGTAGCTTTTAAAATTTTCTTTACCACTGGTGGTAACATTTGATAAATATTTCATATAATAAATAATATATATTTCATATAATTTTTCTTATGTAGGGTTCACTGACCATAGTTATGTGAGATTTTAGTTTTCATTAAATTTGGAAAATGACCTTTTATTTCTTCAAATATTTTTATACCTCTCCAGTCCTTTGGAACACAGAATTAGACACATGTTAGTCTGCTTGATGTTGCTTTACAGTCTGGACAGAATCTGTTCAAATTTTTCATTAGACTTGTGTGTGTTTCATTTTGGATAATTTCAATGACTATGTTTTCAAGAGCACTAATTATATTTTGCAATGTCTAATATGCTGTTCATCCTTTGTGGTATAGTTTTTATCTTTTGCATTGTAGCTTTTAATTTGGCTCTTTTTAAATATCTTTCCTATACCTTCTTGAACATTGGGATGCAGTTTTAACTTTTAATGATCTATTTATTATGTCAGCAGTATCATTTCAACAGATTAGTTTTTCCCACCATTATGATTCAAATCTTGCTGCTTGTTTGTGTGCCTGTGAGTTTTTGATGGATTCCCAAGCACTTGCTGGGTGCTCTGGGACATGGTCTAGTTATTGCATGCAGTTTGATCCTTTCAGAAACACTTGTGAATTTTTGCGAAACAAGATCAGAGCAGCTGCTAATCTAGAAAGTTGTCTCTGTTACGCTAGTATTCTCTTAGCACCCTGTCTGACACTATGAAGTACAAGTTTTCCACTCTGAATGGGAACACCCACTGTGCTGTCTTTTCAAGTCACAGAGATCATTCTTCTTGTCTTTTGTGGTAACTCCTTCACTAGTGTTGAGAAGTTTATTCACACAAATTTGCTAATTAGTACTCAGTTGAAGACTTGTGGTCTTTGGAAGGCTTTTTTGGGATCTCTCTCAGTTCTCTGTACTTTGCTCTTCAAACTCTCACTTCTTTGGTGTTCCTAGACTCCCAGTTCTGCTTTCAAGTCAGGGAGATTGTGGTGTTATGTTGGGGCACTCCCTGGGCTGCAGCAGGAAAGGAACGCCCTCCATGAAGTAAACAGGCTCTGCTAGGATTCTGGTCTTGGAGATCACTGTCTTGTGCTGCTCAATGTCTAATGTATGAAAAATGTTTCCTGTACTTTGTCCTCAGATTAAGTTGTTTCAGGGGGAAAGCTTGATTGAAAGCAGAAGTCAGATGTGACAAGTCTGAGGGTAATTGTTGTCTGGTTCTCTAGGAAGTGACCACAAATGAATGCCCAGTTTCTCCAGGAATCACTACTTCAGGAGTCACTTTGGTACAATCTGTCCAGTGACAGAATGTGGCAATGCAGGAATGTTAGCTCCATGAAGAGTGTGTACATTCGAGTTTCAGTTTATGTCCCACAAGGCAGAAAGTCAAACACAGGTGATTAGTGACATACCTTGGCAAAGGACCTGTGGCAATCTTGAGTTTGCTGCAACCTTGTAGGGTCCCACTGAGATCACAGTATCCACTCTACTCACTAAACATTTGTGTGACAGGAAGTTATACTTTACCATGGTCCATGGCTTTCCATTCAGATGCCCTGGGATTCTCTATAGCTCACCAACAGGTGAGCTAGACCTATATGATAACTTCATACAGAAAGGTTGAAATTAAGTATCTTTTGATTATCTCCTGAGGTTCCAGCAAGATTGGGTTGACAGAGTCTGTGGTGACTTGCTGTACCGTTGTCCCTTTCAAAGCCCCTCTTTTGCAGTCTGGATATTTAAAATTTCTGTATGGAATATCACCTTGAACCTTTTGTTTCTGCCCATTATGAACCAGGTCAACATTTTCTAAATGATAAAATTGTTGTTCACAGAGGTGGTCAAGGTAGGCCTGTGAGGAGTGAAAAAGGCTGCCACTTTAACCAGTGGTCTTGGGACCTTGGGATCCCTGGGGTTTCAGATTCTCCTCTATATACTCTGGTTGTGTGGAAAGGGGTTTTCATTTCGGAAAGAACTGACAGAGATGGAAGTTAGCAAAGAGGGTAGAATTCTGGGCTAATTCAAGATTGGTGTCTAATTCAAGAATAGAGGAAAATGGAGGCCGCATAGCTTTTCCTTATAGGAATACTTGTGGGGTCAGAGCTATGACCAGGTGAGCCCTTTAGTTAGCCCAACATCACTATGTGGAGGCTTTCTCTTCACTTCTCCCTGTTACCCAACTTTACAGAGCTTGCACTAGCCCTTCTGACTGCAATGCTACTGCTGTGTAGTTTTCATCCTCAAGAGCACCTAAGAATTCATTTCTCAAATGTGTTTTCAGGTTTATCATGTGCACCCAGACCAGCTAAAAAAGACTTGCTCTTTATCTTTTATCTATTCAGAACTAATGTTAGTTTGCTGCTCTTTTATATGGTTCAATTGTGGCCCCTCTTCCTGATATAATAATAAAGTTAGAGAATAAAAGAACCAACTAGAAGATTGGAAGATGGAAAAAGAGTAGATGATGTTCATGAAAGAACATCATAGCAGACAGGTGTAGAGGAATTTCCCGAGTAACCTGTGAAAACCTATAACACAATGTCCAGAGAGGGATCAGCAAATTATAGTCAGGAGCCACATCTAACCTGTTTTCGTTAAGATGAGTTGTACTGGCACACAGCTATACCATTTGCATGAATATTATCTATGGCTGCAACAACAGCCAAGTGGATGTTACAAAAGAGAATGCAATGGCTGTAAAGCCTATAATGTTTACTACTATCCTTTACATTAAAAAGTCTGTTCATGCATGGTCTAAGATAAAGATATTAAATGTTCTCTGATTCTGACAGAAAAATTCTAAATTCTGGCTTGAGTAATATTTCAGCATACAGCGCATACATTGTGTTATTTCACAAGGATGGCACTGAGTTTATATACGTTAATATCCAAAGGTAAAATTCAGTCACACTAACATCAAAACTCTGCTTCATTCCCAGTATAGGAACTGGATGTTGAAAAGCAAGCATGAAGTTAGCAGGACTGTTCTGTTTTCTTGTGATTATCATTTGTCAAACTGACTTAGGGCAAAATGAAGAGAGCCCTAGGAAGCAAAGGAAGAAGATGCATTATAAAAGACTGAGAAAAAATTCCAAGTCAAACCAAGGGTATAATAGTCAGTTCAAAACTTGGCAGACAACGATGACCACTCCATCAGCAACACTTGCCATGGTTAACCTGGATTACAGCATGGAAGATAAGTTTGAATCTTTTTCAAGTTTTCTTGGAGCAGAATCAAGTTATAATGTGTTACCAGGTAAGAAAACAGCATGATTCGAGAAAACCATGAAGATAATTCTTCCCCCACACTACCAACCCCCTAAAAAAATTTAAGTTCTATTATCTTTTGGTTTAACCTACAAAGATAATTATGAATAAAGTTTAAAAATCATTTACAGAATTGAAAGCCAGGAAAAAACAAGTTTCCAACAACTATATAAAATCACAGTCACTATTTTGATTTATTCCTGTCTGTTACTATGCTATGAATCAATATTTTACATAACTGTAATTACAGAAACTATATACATTTGTTAACTGCTTTTATATTTACAATGAGATATCACTAAGGATATAGAAATAAATTATTTAGAAGATTTTGTAGAGCAAAAAGGCAATGAATTTTATTTTCTCAAGTTCATTGATATCTTTCATTTTTCTCTCTACCATATTTTTTTGTGTGCTTTTTTTTTGGTTGTATAATTTTTATATCTTACAATTTCATCTTGAGTTATTTACAAACATCAGCAGAGAATAAGAGCACTCTGTCACCAATCTTCCTCCCAAGATAAACGCCAATTTTCAAGGAAATTAAAGCACAGCAAAATTGGAGGTATTTTCAAGCGAGCACCTTATTTTCACCCAAAATTTTGGATGGAGAGAGTATGTCAAACATTATTTTTCCATATCAATAATGCCCTATCCATCTTTATAATACAGCTACTGCTATTTAACTTTATCTCTACGTTGTCTTCCTGCACCACATTCATTCAGAACTGCATTCAGCTTCAGGGTATTTCCCTGTTGTTTTGTGTTTCCGTCCATCTCTGTTTGTTTGTTTGTTTTGCTTGCACAACACTTGTAAGTAAGTGTTGTGCAAGCAATCAGGGATGGTTGGTCTGGGAAGCAAAAAAATACACCAGTATGTATTTTCTCCCACCACTAAACCTTATAAACCCCTTTGGCCCTTTCTCTCTTTCCCCCCACCCTGACCTTCTTAAACTCTGAAACTTCAGTTATCAGTGTCAGCTAATTTACAATGATTCTGCTTTGTCAGTTCATTCACTTTATTTCCTTATATTATTCTTATATGTTGAATTGTCCAACATTTTTCTTAATCTTTCTGGTTTATTTTGCTTCTATAATAATGCCCTCAAATTCCTTCCACTTTGTTGTAAATGGTAACTTTCATCTTTCCTCAGAGCTGAATAGTATCCCACTGTGTAATCATACTACATCTTCTTTATTCAATATTTTATCAGTGGACACTCAGATTGCTTCAAAATTCTACCTATTATAAATAATGGTGCAACAAACATTGTGGAGCATATAATTTTTTGAGTTGATAATTTTTGTTTTCTGGATAGATACTCAAAGTGTAATTGCTGGATTATACAGTATTTCCATTTTTAGTTTCTTAAGGTAAGTCTGGATTACTTTCGAAATGACTGTACTTCCATCAAGGTTGCTCTCCTGATACTCCTGACTCCAAAGTTGATATGGTCATCATCACTGGACGCCCCTCCTCTTTGCCCCCAAGATGCCCAATTCAAGGCACAGGGAAGAATTTACAGAAAACTTGAGGAGAACTTCTTTGGTCATAAGGAGGAAGTGAAACTGGAGAGCCACATCTGGGTACCACCCTCAGCAGCTGGCTGGGTCATCAGCAAAATTGGCAAAATGGTGAATGAGTCACAGAGTTTGACAGCAGCTGAGGTGGTAGTACCAAAGGAACAGACTCCTGATGAAAACTACCAGGTCACTGTCAAGAACACTGGGCATTTCTATGCCAGCCACGTGGCTCAGAGTAAGAACCGAGACAGTCTAGCCCAAGTTAAACAGCTGCACCAAAAGGGACAGAGTAACCAGGTCCTGGCACCGGGGGAGTGTCCAACCCTTTCCCATCACACAGATTCAAGGACAATGGGCTGAAACAGTAGTCCTGAGAATAAGTGGGAATCAGGGATGGTTGGGCCAGGAAGCAGATCAGGTTTGCCCCTTTGTTGAGAAAGATGTTCCAGTGAAGAACCCTTATCTCTGGGGCCCAAACACCCAACCATTTGGCCCAACACTGCCTCCCCCTCAGGATATCACCTTGGAAATTTTAGCTCAGGGTACTTTTAAATATGGATTGTTTAAATACATAAGTTCTACAGGTCCCATGGATAGGGTGGGTCAGACCCCATCAGGAACAGAAAATTTCTTTCAGGCTTTTTAAAATAAAAACAACAATAACAAAATGACTGCACCAATTTATACTCCCACCAGCAATTGTTCCACTTTCTCCACATCCTCTCCAGCGTTTGTCATCGGAGGTCTTTTTGATGTATGCCATTCTCACAGGTGTGAGATGATTATCACATTGTGGTTTTCACTTGCATTCACATCCCTTATTAAAAATGATGAGTATCTTTCATATCTGTTGGCCTTGGTAAAATGCCTATTAAGAACTGCTGCCCATTTTTTAAATTGAGTTGTTATTCTGTTAAGTTGAATGAGTTCTTTGTGTACCTTGGGTATTAACCCTTTTATTGGCTGTGTGATATATGAACATCTCCCATTCAGTAGGATACCTTTTTGATTTTCTAATACTTTCTTCTGTTTTGTAAAAGCTTCTTCATTTGAGTTATTTCAATGTTTACTTATTTATTTTTATTTCCCTTGCCCCAGGGGTAGAGTCCCAAAGACCTCCCTAGCACTCATGTCTCAAAATTTATCAACAATGCTTTCTTCTATATATGCAAATTTTGTTGGGATCTGAGTTTTTAACTCACTTAAATTTATTTTTGTATATGGATTTTAGAGAGGTCAAACTTCATTTTTTAACAGGTGTATGTCCAGTTTACCCATCACAATTTGTTGAAGTCTCTCCTGACAGAGAACAGTGCTCTTACAGTCAGAGAAAACTCATGTATCTATTTTGTCTTCCAGGGGATGGAATGGGTGGGTGGGATTAGTTTACTTCTATATCCAGATAAGAGATGGGCTGGTGTGAATTGGGCCTACAGTGGTGGGAGAAAGAAGGGGTCAAAGGTGGGAACTCATTTGGGGGTGGAATTTGGGGTCAGTAGTTTAGCTTAGCAGATGGAATGGACTTATAAGGAATGACTTTAAGGTTGGAAGGGAAACAGTTCCTCTAATATTCAAATCAGTTGTCTAATGACTTGCTTAGCTGACATACTCAGATATCTAGAGGCCTGTAGGTAGAAAAATGCTGATATTAAAAACTACTATATTGTGCACCTTAAAGGAGTGAAAATTGTGTTATGTTAATTGTGTTTCAATAACACAAAAATTCTAAAAAGAGCCATTGCTGCAATCTCAGTCTTTCAATTCAACATCCAAGCATAATACAAGTATGTTGCTGCCCTCACCCTCCTTATCACAGTGTGGGATCGGTCACTTCATAGATTCATGGCTGTGGTGATCTGGGCAGGCTGCTTAGAGAGGAAGTCTGCTGTCTGTCACTGAATAACTATAATGTGCAGAGTCCCTGTGTGTTCATGTAGGACACAGAGCATCAATAAACAATGATATATCTGGGGTTATTTGTTGTGTAACTTGGACCTACATCCAGCCTAATTATAATTCCAGAGTCAAACTACTAGGAGGAGGGTTCTCTCAGGGCCCAACCAAGGGTCTGAGAAAACAGAGTGTGTCAGGGATAACTAGAAGTTGCTTCTTCCATGAACACATGTAGGATGCTATTCCTATGATGTTGCATCTGCTTGATTTCAGTGTGCTCACTTCCACTCACAATTTCTAGTAACTGCATATGGAATTTTACTTAAGTGTGTTATTGTTCTCTTCCAGGAAAGAAGGGACACTGTGTGGTAAATGGGATGACCATGTACAACAGAGCTGTTTGGTCCCCTGAGCCCTGTACTACCTGCCTCTGCTTTGATGGACGAGTGCTCTGTGATGAGACCACGTGCCCCCGACAAACATGCCCCCAGACAGTGACACCTGCAGGAGAATGCTGCCCTGTCTGCTCTGAATCTGGTAGGCAGATTTAGCCAAAGACAAAACCACATGTGATTTAGTCTTGAACTTGTATTGGTTTTTATTGATCACTATTTTAAGTGTTAAATTATGATAAATTAGTCATCAGGAGATTTTAAATATTGGCACGATGATACATTATTTGGGAAAGTGTATGGTAGGTAAGAGGAATTGAACACTCTGACTTTATTATTCAGGCTCTGTCAGAATGAGTACACTTGGCTCAGGTGACATCCCGCATCTGACTCCCAGCTCCTGAGGTGACAAAGCTGATGCAGCTCATGTCAGTGTGAAGAGCTCTGCTTAACTCCTTACATGTACCATCTCATTTAACCCAGCTCATTGTGGGTTTAATTATTATTCCAATGAAGTAAAAAAAAAACTCATGGTAAAGAAAGGGAGGAGTGTTTGCATCCGAAGAGAGTAGAGGTTCATTCTCAGTTCTGCCTGGTCATCACTGCTCAGTAATCTTAGGAAGAAAGGATGTGGGTCTGAGAGACAACTTTTTCTGGGGCACAGTGTGTGCAGGACAGTCACCACCAGGTTTTGTTGGATGCTCACTGTCATCCCATTCCAGGAGGCCAATGTCTGATGAAGCATAGGCTCTTTGGAAGGGAGCCCATATCTCCTCCAAGAAAAGTGTTGCCAATGACTTATGGAAATAAATAAATATGTAACTAACGTGTTGTACAAAGGGTAAAGAAAGTTTTTCTGTCTATGATCATGCACACAGGATGAGGCAGGATAGGTGTCTACAAAAGTGTCCTGCCAGAAGGAACTGCAGAATACTTAGAATTACATTTGGTTTATACTGTCAGTTATTTAACTAAGATAGTATGCCTTGAAAAAAACATTAGAAAACAGAAGTGTTTAATGAAACTGATTCCTTGGGGTAAAAATACAAGATTTAAAGTTCTTACATTTTTCAAACAACTTGGAATATTCTTGAAACACTGTGGCTATTTTGGAAAAATAAACTTGGGTATACAGGAAGGAGTTTAACTGTTTCAATATGATAGCTTTAGTTTCCTTTCACTAATTTTTTCCTATTCTCCTCTTACATGTTCTGCCAGATGTGAAAAAAAATAACCTCACAGACTTTATAATATATACTTACTTGAAAGCTAAAGCAATTCCTTCAAATAATTTTATTTTATGACTCTTCTCAGGGGGTAAATTCATGTATAGTGTTAAATAAAAGCATGGAGATGATTAAATTGGTAAATCTAGGCACTGTGAACTCCCTCTCCCAGAACTCTTCACTCAGAGGTGAGTCTGAAATCCAGACTTTGCCGTGTCTTCTCTATGTCCTGCCAAACACAATAATAGCTGAATACAAATATAGGTAAATTTGCTGTTATCTATTTTGCATCACTGAATCCTAAGAAACACTCTTCTTGATTGAATGCCAGGACATGTTTTTTAAGTCTCAAGCAGGAAAAATGATGTGAGCAGAGAGTCTGGGAAGAAGAGAACTTCTGATAATCTCAAATTTCAGAGGATGCTTTTAGACCCATGGAGATAAAATCTGGGAACAACAACAAAAATCTATAAGCAAAAATGAGTATCACTATCATAAGCAAAGATGTACAAATTCTTACTGAACAGTATCTGTTATAAAGGCATCACATCTGGTTACACTGCATTCTCACAACAGGACTGCTTACCATTTTGTATCATTTAGCAATATTATTCCCTCTTTAGTCACCAGATAGCATGGTACTCTAGCAAAAGTAAATATTAAGGCCCACACAGAAGAATTGTCTACAACAGATCTTACAAAACAGAAAATTTTGTATTAACAAAAATAAAAATATTAAAATGATTCAGGCAAAAAAAATTCAAGATGCGTATCCTGTTTAAACCACACTTAAATACTTAGAGGGAATAATATTTACTAATCTCATTCTCACTATGATTTTTCCTTTTATTAATATTACAACTTGCTCCTGCTGTCTCCTCCTTGTGTGGTCATTAGCCTCCTACTTGCTACTTACTGGCAAAGCATTTAATCATAGAACTGAATTTTCTGGTGATTCTTCAGAACAAAGAGAACCTAGCAATTCACTTCATAAGCAGTTGCCACCTCCGCAAGTGGAAACAAACCAAGCACTGAGGAAAGAGGAATTTCAATCTAAGGAGGATGAAGAAGAAATTAAAGAAGACGAAAATAGGGAGAAAAGTAAAAAGACCTCTCGACCTAAAAATCAGGGGCGATTTCCCAATGAGGGACAAAGCAGAGAAGGGAGAATAAAGAGGCCTAGAGAGGAGGGACAGCAGGCGCACCAGCCTGGAAATCCGGCCAGAAAGGAGGATGAGAAGGATGAGAACAAGAAGGCCGAGGAGGATGAGGAGGACGAGGATGATGTCAGAGGAGATGCCTTCAGGATGCCCTCACGACGCCCCCTACCTGCTCCTCCGAGAGGCCAACCCTCTCTGCCCAACAGGTGCGCTCTGTCCTACAGGACCATCAGCTGTATCAGCACTGACCTCACACAGATACCACCACTAAGAGCATCAGAGATAACAAGCCTGGAGCTCATTGGTAAGAGATGTTGGTGTTTTATTATGAGCTTTAAAAGTAAATAGGTCTCATTGCCTTAGGAATGTTATTAATTTCATAGTATAAACTGACCCCATAAGGATGAGTTTCCACAATCTTTAAAATACAAACACACTTAGTAGAAGGTATTACTTTACCACTGAACAGCATAGTTAGGTATACAGCAAATTCTTTCCCCACTGACTTTTCCTACCGTCAGTTTTGCTAAAGGTATATTTATATATAGTATAAAACTTATTTTTAGTGTGTTATAATGTGTATAGTCATGTAACCACTGCCCCAGTCAAGGTTTAACATATTTCTGTCACCTCCTGAGTGCCCCTTATAAACTTTCTAGTGTCAGCTGTGGCTACCACTGCTGTTTTCCACTCTACGATTTTGCTATTTCCATTATGTCACAGAAATGAATTCCCGTGGTGTGTGGCTTTTTTTGGTGACTTTCACTTATCACAATGCTTATGAGGCCATCGTGGCTGCACATTTATCAGCAGCCTACTCTTCCATATTCATGAGTGGTGTTCCATCTTTTGGACAAAATACAGGTACCAGCTGAAGGACATTTGGGTTATTTCCATTTCAGCAATTATTCACACTGCTGCTATAAACATCCACATACAGATATTCACATGGGTCTAAGTTTCTTTTTTCTCTAAGAAATTTAGAGAATAAAAACAAATTGTACTGCTGAGGAATATAATAAAGGCATGTTTAATTTTATAAGAAACTACTGAACAGTTCCCTAAAAGTGGCTATAACATTCCTGTTAGAAAATGTCAGAGTTCATACTGCACCACATCCTGCCACTTGTTTTCCCTCTCGTTTTATTTATTCTGGTGGGACTGGAGTGGTTCAGCTCTTTGGACCATGTTATACAGGGCCATGTGGAAGGGTTAAGAGTATAGGAATGGCATAACCAGAAGTATGTATGAGACTGGCTGGTAGGGAGACTGAGTCAGTGGATTAGCCTGGGTCTGTGGGTTACAGAGGCCCATACTGGGGGTGATCCTAAAGGTGTGAGACTCTGACTGGGGTCCCAGATGTGACTTTGGGGGAGCCAAAGAAACTGCTACTGAAGTAATAAATGGCCTTATAAACTAATACTGGTAGATAAAGTCTGACACTTTTACTCAGGATGGCCAATTTAACCAGCAGTGTTCAGTCTTTCTGACACACACCAGGATCTTTAGTTCCCATTCATTTGACCACCTGAGGCATTCCTCTTCTGCCAGATTTGTGGTAGTCTAGAGTCTCGTAAAAGACGGATCACCTGCTCAGAAACACTACCTTAGTTTCATAGGAAGGTCACAGTGGTTTTTATAGTACTCACTATTTCTGGTTTGCTAATTTTCTGGATTTAAAGTCATTAACTAAATGTCAAACAAAGCCCCACAAATTTACAGCATGCAGAACTTCCATAAATTGAAGTCATGGCAGTGTAACACCAGATCAGGAGGTGATTTCAGAGATCTTTCTCCTCATTTCTTTTTTTAAGATTTATTTATTTATGCATACAAGAACTGGGGTACAGGCCAGAAGTGTGGGGGGGGTGGTGAGAGGATTCACCAGAGACAGAAGGGAACAACACAGGCAGATAGGCTGAAATACACTGCTGAGGGGAGCAGCGGGCAAGACAGGAGAGCTCTGCCGCACCATGTGGGTCAGTTTACTGGCCAGGGATCAAACTTGTACTTCAGTGGCTACAGATGCTTCCTAGTGAGGTGCTTAATCCCCTGTGCCACCAGGGAGGCCCCCTCTCCTCATTTCTTACTTAGAGAAGGCAACCAATGTTCAAAGTAGGTAAGTTATATGCCCAGGATTTCATCAATAAAGTTAGTATCGCATTTCTGGTCCAGGGTCTCAGATACATCAATGGGAAAATATGAAGAAATAAAAAAACTGGTTTCTATATAACCTTTCAGAAAAACATCTTTGTTGTAAAATGCATAATGTTACAGATTGTCTAGCAAACCACATCCTGGCTATTTTAAGAGTTTCAACTGAAACATGATGTACCACAGTATACCAAGTCTTTAAAGTAAGAATTTTGACTATATTAGTCACAGTCTTATTTTTCTAAATGAGCATTTGCTTATATCATATACACTGTGTTCTTATTATGAATTTATGAATATTATTTTATCCTCCAGAGTATGCTCTCTTGCTATCAATGAAATTATACATGTATGTATACATGTGCATTCACACATGTGTACACACATATATGAACATAAGACTAAAACAACTCCTGTGTGTCCTAGATAACTCCATCACCTCCATTCCGGATGAAGCATTTAATGGATTACCCAACTTGGAAAGGCTTGATCTGAGCAGAAATAATATCAGCTCTTCAGGCATAGGACCCAAAGCCTTTAAGGTAAGGACACACACTAGCTTTGAGTAACAATCCATTTGGACAGCCTTCATATAATTGTACTGACAGACTGCAAGGAAGGGAGGAAAGTAAAGTGTTTAACATACAGTTTTCTCCCAAATTAAAAAACTTTCTTCTTTGAGGTCCCTAGACTGTATTCAAGATTCTGTCAAATAGAGGCCCACTGTTTTATGTATTTCTAGACAGTTTTCCTATGCTTTACCCTCAGGACGTCACCACCATCAATCACAAACTAATGTTTGGATTTGTAAAGTAGTTTCCCCCCAAGTATTTGAAAACATGTTGAAATATGGTCTCCGCAATACCTGAGGTACTTCCTCAAATAAAGGAGAGCTTATCTGGAAACGCTATTAACATGTTCAGGCCAGCAGACAGAGCTTCCTTATTTTATTTTGCAGGTAAAATATAATAAAGGAACTTTAGCAGATGGAAAAAATAACTGCTCAGAAATAAGTTAATATGGGGATAGGTTGAGAAGAGAAAGCAGGAAAAATCATAGTCTAAACCATCAAAAGATTCAGGTTTGACTGGAAATTTTTTAAAAGGACAAAAGAGACAATCAAGAAATTTTGGAGAAATAAAGGAAGAAACAAGAAAAGTTTTTGTGCATTAACAAATAAGTGACCAAGGAAAAGAATAACAACAACAAAAACAAAAAGACAAGGACAAATCAGAAACACTTTGTGGGGAGGAGGGAGGGAATGGGTTGAGGGCAGAAAGAGCACAAGGGACTGAGGTGATGGCGCACTGGTGAAATGATGGTGGGAAATCCATGGGGACCACAATTGATGTCAAATATATACAAATGAAGAAAAAGAGGAAAGTAAAAAAAAAAAAAAAAAACAACCCGAATACATATATGTAGGTACCATAAGAAGTCTTAAGTAAAACATACTACCCCTAGTAGGCCAATTAATCACTTTAGATGGTCTTCTGTCCCCTCTTTGGACTAATCCTGGTCTCTTCTATGCTCAGTTTCTGGTTCCCATTGCAATTCTGGGCCGGCAGATAAGAGAGTTCCAGGCACCTAGTGTCCCCCTGCTCTTGTCACACACTCAGGGTGCCTGCCTCATGCTGGTCACCCTGTTGCCAGAACAGCTGGGATTCCTTTACTTTCCTGAAGTTGATAGAGAAGGAAGGAAGGCACTTTTGGAAACCAGCTCCTCTTTTTGTTTGGGGGTCTCTGTTCCACCCCCCTACCGTTGGCACCAGTCTGAAGCACTGCCGAGGTGAATCACTGTTTGGCTTCACTGTTGCTCAGGAAAGGCTTGTTTGGGCAATGAAGGTGCACATTTCTAGGCAGTAAAAACTAGGGACCATATAGAAATAGTTTGTAATAGCTGTTGCATTTAATTCTGAAATATTTCTACAGTAAGTAATGTCATTTTATGATCTGTGCTGCTTAGTGTAAATAGAAAACTGAGATTACTGAGAAAACTGCATGATCTAATCAACTTTGTGTCTATTGCTGAGAAGGTGAAAACCTAAGATCTAGAAAAATATGAATAATCCAGTGGTGATGGGGCTTTTTCCTGCTTACAAAAGCCATGATATAAATACAGGTGAAGGGGATACTAAATCATTGACTATGGTTTGATGGAAATATCTGGAAATAAAAACTATTAACAGGATTCACATCTACTTGGCAGGCAAGTCTGAGTAAATAAGGGCAGGTTTCTGAGATATTAATGATACTTCAAACCAACAAATTAGATATCCTACTGTACATCTGTGAACAGACAATATAGTGATTTTAAAATTTTCTTTTGAAGCTTCTGAAGAAGTTAACACGCCTGAATATGGATGGAAACAATCTGGTAGAGATTCCTTCAGGATTACCATCTACATTAGAAGAACTTAAAATCAATGAGAACAACCTTCAGGCTCTGGATGAAGAAAGTTTATCAGGTATTTAACATTTGGTTTTAAGATTTGTCCTCTTATAACCTTCTGTAGTTGTGTAGCTATTTTATTTGAAGTGCTGCCAAAAGAATACTTAGCAATGCTTTTTGGGATGCTTTACCATTTATGCTGATGAAACTTTAAAAAATGTATTTTACATGCAATGTCTTAAAAAAGGTACTCTATAGTCACGTGTCCTTAACAACAGGGGATGTGTTTTGAGAAATATGTTACTAAGTGATTTTGTCTGGTGTGAACATTGTAGGGCACACGTACACAAAGGTACCACACACTGGGCTGTATCGTAGGGCCACTGTCATCTACTAGCCTGTCATTGACCAAAAGGTCATTGAACAACACACGGCTGTACAGAAGCAGAAACCAAACTTGCCATGATTGAGGTTCTCATCATTCACAATGCTGTAACTGAACTACTAATTGAACTACTAATTAAGAGTCAACCATGTAACTGGCTGATGTTTTGGTGGCTGACAATGATGACAACACAGCACTCTGACTTGCTGACGAGTCTCCTTTCTCACTACTATGCGCTCAGCACACCTACTCACAACTACTGTCACCTCCATACATTTTGCTATTTTAACTCGTCATGTGCTTGCACAGGAGTGTTATGTATAAAGTCTGGGTAAGTGGGCACACATGTAAGTGTGTGGCTGTTAGCACATGAATTCTGTGGTAGTGTTCTTCATAGGACTGCTCTGACCTGTTGGCACTCATGTATCCATGAGGGATGTGTGCCCACAGCCAAGACGGACAGCTTGGTCATCCAGGGGATAAGCCTCAGGAAGGCTGCCACCTTCTTGCTGCGATATGATTGGAATCTATTCTTTCCAGGGTCATTTCAGAACCAAGCTAGATAACTGAACTCGTTATAATGTGAACAATTTACAGCATTACATTTAGCTTTCCATGAAGTCTAGTTAATTTTTGATTAGGTTATATGCTTCTTCAAGATAATGGTTGCCAATTTTGTCTAGTATAGCTAGACATGTGCCCAACATGTTACTGGATTTGAAATATATTTACTACAGTAATGTTGGATAACCAACTTTTAAAGGAATAAAATAATTCAATTCTTTCATTTTATTCCCCAAAACTTCATTGGAACAAAATTCTTCTGGTGAAGGGGGAAAAAAAAAACAATAATAATGAGAATTGCCAAATCTGAGGATTACAGAGTTATGGAAAGACTCTATTTCCAGATGGGTTTCACAATACACATGAAAACCATTAATGAACACAAATTTTGATGAGTTTTTCATATGGAAAAGGCATTAGAAAATTCAATTTCTAAATTGAATTCTAAATGCTAGGTGAAATAGACACCAAAGGAAAGCTCACTTTAGAAGAACACACTAATGGCTGTTGCGAACTCCTGTGAGATTATGTGTTATAAAACAGAAGTCCTGATTTGGAAAGTGCTCACAGCTGCTTCTCTGTACTCTTCTCCCATATGCACAGCACTTCTCTATTCCCAGAGCATCAACTGTGGCGGTCTTGGCCCCATACAGGTTGCTAGTGAGGAAGTTCTCAACTGTCACCCCCAACATTTTGTCCCTGCCCTCTTTACACTGAAAACTCCTGTTCTGTTTGAATGGGCTCTTCTTGTGCTAGCCACTTGGGTGTTGGGTTCTTAGTCCTGTTCTAATATTGGTTCCTTGAGTGCTGAGTGCTTAGTCCTGTTTACGTGATGGCCCTTGGATCCCGGGCTCTTAGCCCCATTCCTGTGCTGGCTCTTGGGAGTTGGGTTTTCTCGTGACTGCTGCCACGTAGAGAAGAGTAAAGACACTGCACAGTCTACCTCTGCCACCAGCAACCTTCACCCAGGAACCCTGAGTACACCCACATGGGCTTTCAGCCACCATGTGTGACCTGGCTGCTCAGCCTCCATTTCCACCTGCATCTTTTTATCCTTGACAGCTTGACTCCAGCGTACTTCCATACTACTCACAACTGCACTGCTTTCTCTTTGCCATCTTCTAGTGCCTCTTATCTGTATTTCTCTTGCTTATACTATGCTTTGCTCCTCTGATATGCCTAAGCATAGGAACTGATGTGCACAGAGCATTCAGTACAACATCCACAACTTGAGTATGAAAACAACCCATGTCCCGGAAATCATGGCCATTAACAAAGCCCAAAGTTACACCCTGAGTTTTGACTCACACGCCTCTGGGCATCATCACCACTGAGCTGTCCATTATCCTTTTTAAAACTTCTAATCAATTTGGATCATACCACTCTTGAGGCCAACAGAAATAATTTAGAAAAAAATTTGTTTGTATAAAGGCCTTCCTTGGTAGCTCAATCTGAATGTGTGGAGAATGTTTGACTTTTCTCCTTTCAAAACGTACTTTTGGCTGCATTCTCTGCCAGAAAGTGAATAACTATGATGGGAATTCACGCTCTGTCCCATTGCTGCAACTCCCTGTTCAGAGGCTGAGGGTTCACTGGGCAGAGCACTCCTTTCTGGGTCCTGGAAAGGGAAGTACTCCTTGTAGACATTCCTATCTGCCACCATCATGCTGCCATTGCACACTAGCATCCATTTGTTCCCTTTTACTTCCCTGTATGACACATCCCTGCTTGGCATCACTGCCTCTTTATGGCTCCCTAACTCTCCTCCCTATCTCCTTCCCCTCTACTCCAAGCTGTCTTCTCTAACCTCTCCCCCTTTGTACCCTGACTTTGTTTCCTGCTTCGTCTTGCCTATCTGAACCCTGACCTGTCTGTATCCTTCCCTTTGTACCCACTCTTCTTCTCATACTTCTTGCTCCCCTTTGTACCTGACTTTCCTCCCTGTCTCCCTTGTCCCTCCTCTCTGTATCCTGAATCTCTTTGGCCTCTCTTACCTCTGCACCCAACTCTCCTCCTTTTATACCTCCCCTTCTCTGTTATGTGTGCATATTTTCATCACACAGCATCCCAAATTTCTTTCCATATACCCCTCTCTTTGGACCATGCATTCAGCATTTGGTCCTGGCTATGGAGCATCTAGACCTTGTAAATTGATTGGGAAAGTCTTGATAGGGGAATATATAAAAAGAAACTATAGCATCTGTCTTCCGAAGACACTGAACATCTCATAGGACATTCTGAAAGGGTATAGAAATAGGATGCTTTTAAAATTGTCCTGGCCTCCCTGGTGGCGCAGTGGGTTAAGCAACGCACTATGAAGCAAAACGCAGCCACTGCAGCACGAGTTCGATCCCTGCTGCCGGCCAGGGAGGGGAC
>JAGFMF010011396.1:374314-398314 GCA_019455555.1 Galemys pyrenaicus | reverse complement strand
CTCTCTGTGGTGAATCCTCTCACCCCCCACACCTCTGGCCTGTACCCCAGTGCTTGTATGCATAAATAAATAAATCTTAAAAAAAAATAAATAAAATTGTCCTAATGTCCTAATTTATTTTTTAATAGACTTAAATCAATTGGTCACCTTAGAACTAGAAGGGAACAACCTCAGTGAAATCAATGTCAATCCATTAGCTTTCAAACCTCTGAAGAGCCTATCTTACCTGCGTCTGGGAAGAAATAAATTCAGAATTATACCACAGGGTCTTCCTGATTCTATTGAGGTACCAATGTTTTTCTTATTTTATGTTCTAAGTACAACAGAAGAAAAAATATATTTTAAAATTATGAAGCATATTAAGCATAGTAGTTTCAGTACTATATACAGTAGTTACCATAATTTGATAATTGCTTTGTCTTCAATCACTACAAAACTACGACTCAAAGTTATAATTACTAGTAAAAACTCTTGATAAAGTAAATTTATTCTTGTTAAGAATTTAAACAGAAACTACAACTTGTAAAAAGTAGTCCAATTGCAAGATAGTTTAAACCTATCCAAGCTGGACTCCTGACACTTATCCCAGACTGTTCTATCCAGAGTAGCCATGTGCAGTAGCCGGGATTTTGCATGGACAGACCCATTCTGCAGAGACCCACAGCTTACCATCTCCAGCCAGATCCTACCAAGGGCTCACACACTGTCCTGTCATACCTCTTAGGTATGGGGTCTTCTTTGTTGCAGTAAGGGACAAACTTGACTCAGAAGGGACTCTAAGTGGCCTCTGCTTTTGACTGCAATGCCTCAACTTCATGAAACATGGATTTGAGACCCAATAGGAACTAAGATACATGTGTACATGTGCATGAGTGTGCGTGCATGTGTAAAACACACACAGAGCTAGAAGGTAGGATGAGCCTGCTGTGAGCCCAAAGAGTGGATTACCTGCCACAGCCATTTTCCTTCCTCTTCCTCCTACCTGCAGATTGAGATGTAACTTTAGTATTTATCAAGCAGCTCCAATACCTGATTACATTGCTTGGAATCCAAAGAAATACAGAACATATGCTTAATCAGATCTTCAGAGGGTGAGGCCTGCAATTTATAATTTGATTTCTTTAAAAATTAAAATTTTAAATAGAAAATCCATACACGCATACTCCTTGAAAATACAAAAGTGTATCTCCATGCCGGGTGTGAACCTCCCACTCCTGGAGTCTCTTTCCAGAGCCTGGAGGTGCTGTCCATGCAGGGGTGTGTGCTCTGAACCCTTCCAAAGTGCTGTCTCACAACCCCCATTTCAATGCACGGATGAGTATGCTCTGAGGTACCCTGACGTTGGAGCTTACATTTTAAAATTCACAAGTGGTTTTAATATACAACCCCATGTGGGAGCCAATGATCTAGTTTATTCTCCTAAATACTATGAAGGTAAAAACAAAAAAACTAAAAATTATAACAAATGCCAAAGTTAAATGGCAAAGAATGGGAAATTAAAATTGGAATGGAGAGCTATACTAAAGATATACACCAATTTTCCTGAATTACAAGATCCTTTAGTGAGAAAATCCCTCTAATGCCAACTGAATTTAACGTGAAGGCAATTAGCTGTTGAAAACTTATTAGCAGTTCTAGCAAACTTCACCCTTTTGTTAAATGAAGGCTTGTAAATAAGCCTTAACAAAAGCAATTACAGTATAAGGAAGTCCAAAAAACATGAGCCAAAAAAAAGAATGAAAAGAAAAAAGCATGTTGACCAGAGCCAGGGGGCAATGGGACAAGTTTCTTGTGTATCTCTCATGTGGCCTTGGCACGCCAATCATTTCTCCACTGCTACGTGGAAATGGTGATTCTTAGTGTCTTCTAGGATTTTGAAGCTCAAATGAGATAATTTATGTAAGTCTTTGTAAATTACAAAGCTTTATATAATTATTATAGTATGCTGAATCTTGGAATATTTTATGGTTAAAAATAATTAAATTAAATTCCTTAACCATGACAGGCAGCATTTCATTATACTAATTAGGAAGTTTGACAACTTAAATGAACTAATATGGAAGACTCTTCAAATAACACTAGTGAGAATAGTCTGTGACACCATCTTAATCTCTATGAAATGGACTGCATTTATCAATTAACAATTAACTATTAAACAGTAATTCTTTTCTCTTAATTATAGGAATTATACCTAGAAAATAACCAAATTGAAGAAATAACTGAACTTTGCTTTAATCGTACTAGAAAGATCAATGTTATTGTATTACGCTATAATAAAATTGAGGAAAACAGGATTGCTCCTTTAGCCTGGATAAATCAAGAGTAAGTATATGTTATAAGTATATGTTTACCTTTCTTAGAGGATTCCTTCTTTTTGCTACTATTAAACAGGGCAAAAAATGGTGATATAAGGGACTTGTGAGAACCTCCTTTTACAGTAAAGTCAAAACTTGGCTACAGCAGTACCCCCTTATCTGTGGTTTCAATTTCCATGGGTTCAGGTATGCTCCAAAAATATTATGTGCAATAAAATATTTTGGGAGACAAAACATTTTCACATAACTTATTACAATATGTTGTTACTACAATATTTATGTTATAAATATTGGTGTTAATCTTTAACTGTACCTAATTTATAATTTAAACTTTATCATACGTCTGTATGTATAGGAAGTAATATAGTGCACGGGAGAGATCAGTACTATCTACCAGAAGCCTTGGAACACATCTCTGAGGAGGGGCTGCTGTACTTCATATATAACTGGTGTTAGGGTTAGTGGGGTCACTGTTGCCTGGACACCCTAAAATGTGCCACGTCCTGAGTCAGCCAGATCTGAGCAGAGCTCTGTAAGTCAAAGTGCTGATTACCAGCTCTGATGGTCTTACAGGGTGGTCTTCAGGTTAAATGAGATGATCCATTGTACACAGTCAGGACGGGAGTGCTCCTCCTCCCCCAACACCAACAGGTAGAAATACCGGGCCTCACTGTGCTATACCACTGTCCTCAATCATCTAAACCACTTATATCAAGTCTCATGGAATTGACTGTAAGTCTACCCAGCTACCCAGCTGATGGGACTAAAGCAGGACCCAATTTCCTGGAGTAATCAGCCACCTTCAGGGAAGGGGTAAGCACAGGGACCTTACATAGCAGTAGTAGGAGTCCAAGGACAGAGGCAGGGGCACAGTGCAGAGGTGAACAGAGGCCTCAGGGCCAACTGGGCTCAGCAGCAGGATGGTGGGGTCTTCATCTGGTGAGGCTCCTGAAATGAGCCAGGAGGCTCACAACATTTTCCAGAGCATGTGGCCAATTAACCACCTTTTCTAAGCCCCCCAGTCTCCTCCTGTGCCCCAGGTGTGCTGGTCATCAGATCAAACATGGAATGAAAATGCAACTACAGCACAACATCAATATTCCTGCCAGAATTAAAGATCATGTTAGGGATAAGCAGTCTGATGTCAGCTAAGATTTCTGGACTTCACTTCTGATTCCAGTTTGACCCAAGAGATATTTAGGGTCCTCTTAGCCTCACCATTATGCCCAGATGTGAGTTTTTCTCTCCGAATTTGAGTGCTCCTCTTTCATAGAGCGTGATGTGCTGAGTGTCAGTGTGGTGCCAGGTAAGAGTATGAGCCGTGGGTCATAGCTGCACAGCTACACACACAGCTGGGCTCAGGGTGACACTAAGTGCTGGCAGGAAACCCTGGAGCTCACGGTCGCTGTTCTGATGTTCTTCCTTTGCCACAGAAATCTAGAATCAATCGACCTCTCCTACAACAAGCTCTACCACGTTCCCTCCTATCTACCCAAGTCCCTGCTGCACCTTGTGCTCATCGGGAACCAGATAGAGCGCATCCCTGGCTATGTGCTGGCCCACATGGAGCCAGGTCTGGAATACCTGTACCTGTCATTTAACAAACTCACTGATGATGGGGTAGACCGGGTCTCATTCTATGGAGCATATCATTCTCTGAGAGAACTGTTTCTGGATCACAACAACTTAAAATCTATACCACCTGGGATACAAGAAATGAAAGCCCTACATTTCCTGAGGTTGAACAACAACAAGATACGGTAAATTTTGACTTTTTCAATTGAGAGTGCTACAGTTGGCAAAACACATGATAAGTAACAGTGACTCAATGTCTGAGATTTACTTTCAGGAAAAAAGAAAGTGACAAGAGATTGAATTAAACAAGATTGAGAAATATTCAGAACTGTTAAAGCCAGATGACAGATTCATGAGGATTCATTTTAGTTGTTTTTTTAAAAATCTTGTATATTTATGCAAACTTCATTAGTAAAATAAAATAGAGTACTACTACATAACAGTGAGACCTTAAAGACAGAAACAAATGAGATTTCAAGGCAACAGATCATAGTGCTTCTCTGCATTCACGTATAACTTAAAAAGCTCTCACCGTACATCACAAAACCTAAACACATGCCAAACTTAAAGGTGTTTCTAACTGAATTTTTCTGAAGACAAAATTCTGAATAAATGTATCAAGACTCAATTTCTTCACTTTTGGGGACATATTTTTTTCCTGTCAGGTTTTCTGTCTATGCCTGAGCCCTTTCCCTGCCTAAGAAGCACAAATGTCACAAGGATGATTCTAGAAAATCTTGTTAGTGCTGGCAAGAGTGAAATGGGATTCCAGAGTTCTGTGTCCTGTCCCTAGGGTTATGTCCTTGTTCATTTCCTAGCTCTAAAATTCCAAAGGCACTTACACTCCCAGAACACCAAACAGAGAAGGGTTGTGAGTTTATAAAGGCACTGGGGAGATGAAGGGGGCCCTGTAAGATTCAGTTACAAAATTTTTTGACTACAATACTCTACAAACTGTGTTATTCATACATAGTGAATGTTTGTCCTACTTCTGGAAATTCTAAAATTTATCAGTAAACTTAGGTAGTCACTACCTGATATCTCTAAACTTTCTCTTGACCACAGACCTGGTGGTTTCACTCACTGATGATTGTGACTTGACTCTTAAGGATTAAAGAAAATGATCATTTTCTATTCTGGGGATTTTTTTCGCATTTGTTAGCTGAAACTCATTTCTATAGAACTTTCTCTTATCAACTAGGGATACTTTGTTATTCTGAAAGGCTATGAAAATCAGTTCCTTGCCTTTAAAATGGTCATCAAAGATTGATTACAGATTTATAACTAGGTGACATGTTTAAGTAAATTTACTATGGTGATCATTTGGATACACATATATCAAATCAAGATGTACACTTTAAACAAATATAATGTTCAATGTCAATTACATCTCAATAAAACTAAAAAAAGACATACGTTAGACTGTAAAGATATATTAAAATGTTAACAGTGGATGTCTGGAGAAAAAAAGGTTGGTGCTCAGCATTTTGGCTTTTTGATTTTGTTTTGACATTCTTTCTTTCTTTGGAGAATATGCACTTACGGTTATATGTATATTAAGATTGTAATTACTGTTCTTAAACCTAAGCCATCCCTGTATTTGTGGACAGGGCCTCCCTCTGTAGAGTCCCAACACCCTTCACTACAGAACAATCTTCATGGCCCCAGTGTGGAACATTCCTTTCAAACGAGTGTCTAGTGTTTCAAGACCTGGTGGATTGCCACGAGATGTGTATTTTGTAAAGAAAAAGAATATTAGCTCATACTAACTCAATTCCTAATTCAAATGTAACATTATAAAGTATTCCTTTTGCTTTAATTTTGTTTCTCTTATACTGCATCTAGGTTTCTAACAATATTAGCATAAGTTTGTTTTCTTACAATATCAACTAATAGTTTCAAAATGTTGTTACCATTATTATGGTAACAAGAAAAATACTTAATTTTTTACAGTGTTTTTGGTAGCTCTATTTGTCTTCAGACTATGTGTTCCATGAAGAATGTATACAGTTTTCTTTGTAACAATATGTCAACAACTTAATATTCATTAGTTGGATTTTGCTTTTTAGGAATTACTATTTTCTATCTGAATTAAAATTACTTTTACTATGTTACATATTAATGTGATTCCAAAGTCAAAAATGTATAACAAGATACATCAAAAAGTATTCTATCCCAGTCCCTCATGCCTTATGCCCTCCTTCCCCATAGATGAAATGTTTCTATTAATTCCAGTACATCTTTTTGCAAATGCAAGTATACACAAATACACATATTCATATTCCCCATCCCTGCCCACAATTATTATATAAGTCATTACACAGCTGTCTCACACTCTTTCTCTCTCCTCTCACTCACATATATTTCCTATTTAATTTTTACAAATTAGGAATATACCTGCATATCACTCCTATCAACACACAGAGAATTTCCTCAGCTCTTTAACTGAATAGTATCCCACCTTGTGGACATCTTACTCAACCAATTCCTTATTGATACTATGACTTCTTCCATTCTTTTACTATGACATTAAAATCACATGCATGAACTTTGCCACAAATATTATTTTGTACTTTTCCAGTCTAAGTTTAGATTCCTACAGGTAGGACTGCACATGTTATTTTGCTAGATATTGCCAAATTCCTCTCCATGAAGTTGCATTGTTTTGAATTCCCTTCAATCAAGTTTGATCCTCCATAGAGTTAATGTCAGAACTTTTTGCTTTTTTTGTTGTTGTTAATGATGAACTTTTTGCGGTTTTTTTTTTTTTTTTTTGGTGGCAAATCTGGTAAGTGGCATGCCAGTCTAGTTTCAATTTATATTTCCTATTAGAAATGAAATTGAGCACCTTTGTATATTTACACATTGTTTTTTTTCTTCTGTGGGCTAGTTACCCAAATACTTATTTTTTTCCCCCTCTTTTCCTTCCCGATATTTAGGAGGTCTTTATATTTAACCTTTTATCTGTGATTAAGTTGCAAATACCTTCTCCTAGCTTGCCACTTGTCCTTAATCTGCACATTTTAAAACAAAAAAAGTTTGTATTTCATTTATTAATCTTTTCTTTCAGTGTTTCTGATTTTTGGTCACAAATGGGGAGATTCTTTCACACTCCTAGACTAAGACCAGACTTTATTCCAGTACTTCTATGCTTCAGTTTTTACAGTCAGATTTTTGAGCTATCAGGGCTTTTTTTCTGGTGTAAATGAAGAGGATCCCATTTAATTTTAAGAAAAAATAACTTTTACAAACAAATTTTTAAAATAACTTTTAAAAACCTAACTTCTAAGTTATGAAGGCAAAGTATTACTTGGATCTTTTGTGACTTGTATATATCTATGTTTCCTTAGGAATATTCTTTCAGAACAAATCTGCAATACTGAAGAAGATGATGATTCATCCCTGGAACATCTTCATCTTGAAAACAATTATATTAAAACAAGAGAAATATCATCCTATGCATTTTCATGCATAAGGTCATATTCAAGCATCATTCTTAAACCACAAAATATCAAGTAATTCCAAGTTTTCCTTGCCGTTGCTAAATGTAGTCTTATATTTACTGCAGAAGCATTAGGCATCAGTAGGAAAGACAAGCCGCCTCACGCTGTATTCAGTATCATTAAGCAGTCAACAGATCCACCAATCCACAGATGAACAACCACAACTACAGCTACAAATTTTAGTCTTCTAGCAGTATTAGTGACAATTAGTTTCACACCTCTAGAAACCATCCTCTTGCAAAGTGTTTCTCCTGAGAACAAGATGTTATGTGTACTGCAGAGCTAGCATGGGAAAATCTGGAACAAAGTAAACATGTCCTTAGAACAGGCTTTAGTATTATTGTGTGTTGAGAATCTCCTATGTCCCTTTAAAAATTATGTACCTTATGGTTTAAAACCAGGAAGTATATGGCAAGAAGAAGTAACAGGTACTATTTGTGAATTAGTGTTTTGTTTCTTAGTCTACTGTTAAAACAACAGTAAGACCTAATGCTACAACTATTTTATATATAGTGATTGGCTTGGCTTTACAGCCTTTTATTGATTACATGTGTGAAATTAAAACACTATTGCAAAGCTAATTTCCAGTTTTTGAGACTTGTACTATGGCATATACATGGTTATTAAAATTAGGGAAGGCTCAGAGCAGGGTGTATGTGAACTTCATAATAACTTTGAGTCCTTTTTGGAAGTTTAGAATGTATTTTAAGATCAACCTTGCTATTCTTTACTCAGGATCAAAAGATTTTATGAAAGCAGCAGCGTTTGTTTAAAATAAGTTAATTATCCTTGACTAGAACTTTGTAAACGTAGACCCTAATTTACTCAAATGTACTTTTATTCAGTTAAATCTAACACAAAGCTATTAGTATTTACTATGTACTAGACTCCCCCAAAACCATTTATTAAAATTTTCATCATGTAGTGATCTTCTATCTTTATTTCTAGAGAATGACGTGTCAAAGACACACATGAAAACTATGCTGACTTCTCTTGTTACTCTCAGTTTTGCGTCCTGAAAAACACCAGACTAAGAACTTCAGTTCCCATCTTGACACCTTGGACAGGTTACTCCACTATTTCAAGCTTCACTTAATATTTTAATAGTTCTCTTCCCACGATCAGAATCTTTCAGCCCTACTTCACGAGCATGTTATAAATACCAGAAAAGAATGAAAAGCATCTGGGAAAGTTGGAGTGCATGGCAAGTGTGGTTATTATTACCAACCTTTCATATAAAATTGGGAGCAACAGTACATTCAACTGAAGTTGATTATTTTCTGGGCAACTCTCAAAACGTTAAAGTTTGATTCACCCATTTGAGTTAATGTTATTTCCAAGCTCCTTCTAATACCTAGGTTGAGGTTTAAATATGAACAAGAATAGTAATATGATGAAGACTGTTAGATTCAAGGTCAAAGGCTTAATGCAGGTGACAAGGAACAGAACTACATACATTCTTATAGAACAAAAAGTTGAGGCTGACAATCAGGTTAGGAATGTAGGAGCATTACTAATTTAAGTTGGTCAAGTTGAAAGTAAGAACAAGAAAATGCAACAATCCATTCATTTAACAAGAATCCTATATAAATGCATAACATAAATAAATGAAACAACATAAATGGTTTAAGGAAATATAAGTGGTAAACAAAATTAGTGTCAGAGGGGGCTCCAAACGAATAAGACGAGTTAACAGAATTAGCATCCTAGAACGACAGACAGAGCCATGCCTGCATTCATTCTTCACCCTGGCTGTATTCAGCTGTGTTCCAGATGTTGTTCTAGAGATAGGGACAAACAGATCTGCTCACTGGGAATGTATAGTGTGGAAAGGGCAATAAACATAAAATAAATAAGACAATTAGGCCGACAAGGGAGTGCAGTGAAATCAGTAAACAGGGTAGAACACAAGAAATGCTGAGCTCCTGGGACCTCTGCTTGGGCTTGGGAGGCTTGCAGGTCCCAGGGTTCAAGAGAGTCCACACTTCATGAGTCCGAGAAAGACAAAGCCATACCCAGCAGCCTTGGAGTGACACCACTGAGATCCTGCCATGTGTTTAGGACACCCTCGTGTGAGCAGAACCTCTAGAAAGATAGAATGACTGGTGGAGCTTGGTCCTTAAGTTGGAAGATGCTTTTACTTGAATTGTTTGTGTCATTTAAAAATATAAAATATGTCGAGTGCTATACTTGTTCCACCTTGAAATTTCATCATGCTCTGGACAACATGACTGATTCCATTAAAAAAGTGATAAATATCCTCATGGCAAATATTCTTCATGATATAATACTACAAACAAGCAGTTCTGTTTAGCTTCAGAGACATACTGTAACAATGCACATGCACACTAAGGAAGTCCTGGCCTAGGTAAATTCTGAAAATATAATCTGCATGCTAACTTTGTACACAGGTACAAGGAGACTCTCATGATAGCCTGACTTTATTTTTGATATTTGTCTTATTGTAGATAACGGTTCATAAAGTATTTCAGATATGATATGGTAAAAGACATGTGTAGCGTAGAATCATAAGGAAATAATGACACCAAGAATCAGGACATGGCAGGCATAATCAAGCCAATGATTGATTACTCAGTCATTTAACTTTCCTAGGATTAACCTGGCTCAATTATGAAATGATATGTTTGGAGAGAATGATGCTTTTCAAATGCAGCTAACTGGGAGTAGGGTGGAGTGTCCCTGAAGAGAAAATACAGACTCCCTTAAATAAAGTAGCTGAGCTACTATCACCAAGGATTAGCTACTTCTTTCTTAGAACCAGCGGACAAGGTACTATCTAAATTATATACCAAGTTGCAAAATTCACAGAGAACATGCAGTCATAGTTCCTGTCCTTCTGCAACCCTCGGCCCAGCTCCCCTGCACACCTCAGGTACATAGGTTGCAGCCTCCTTGCACATGCCAGGGCAGGAATTTTGGTGGGTATGTCTGTTCCTTTCAAGTCCCAGACCCATGGTAGGGGATCAGCTCTGAGCAGCTCTGTAACAAGCTTTGCTGACCTCTTACTGGAAATACCCTGAAAGGTCAGTAGGCTGAGCACTGCTTCTGTAGGACACAGTGCTGCAGGATGCAGACTGGGCTCACACTCTCCATCTCTGCCAAGCCCTATGACTCCCTATGCAGCAGGTGGGTCAGGACATCGGACCAGCATGGTGGGTGGCATTCAGGAGCAATAGGAAACACAGGTTTTCCTGCTATTCCAAAGTAAACCATTCCTACTTGGTGTAATTTTTTTGTATCTGGGAATACTCAGCAATTCTTCCTAAATTGATGCTAATAGTGTTCCCACACTCAAAGGAGTACTCTATTTATGAATAGCAGGGGAAATCAGTACATGCCTGATTCTGGACTTAATCTGCGTCATCTGCCAAAGTCTGATAAGCAGAGTCTGGAAGTCTGACAGCGAGGCTTGTGAACCCCTGAATCCTAAGGGCACAAGGACCCTGGAGTGGGAAGTATTACCCACAAGGGTAAGGAAGACAAAACAATCTCTTGCATGGTTTGCACTGTCAAATTACTCCACACATAATCACCTTGGGAGTCAGTCACCTGAAGTCAAAATTAATGACAACTTAATAAAGCCACTTTTATTACAATGGGATAACCCTCCAGGGATACTGTAGCTGAAATCTACAAGCAGTGTCCTCCGGTTTGCAAGGCAGCTCTAGGAGGAGAGAGGTCAGGGTGGTTCCCGTTCACACACAGGGTGGGGTTAGTCCCATAGCTTCTCTCTACTGTGCAGTGCAAACCTGTACATTCATGGGTAAGAAGAACAGGGCACCAACCCGCAATTTCAGGGGTTACAAGCCATGACCACTGCTGGTTTCTACCTGACCTCAGCCCTTGGTGTGACCCCAAAGAGCGTGAGAGGAGCCACGCCTGCAAGTCCAGTTTCTTGGCTGGGTGTCTGTGCCACACCCCAGCAATAGATCTGATGTTATGACTTAGGTCTGAAAGTATTTCTTCGCACATACGGGGCGTTGCATGGTAGACGGGTAAGGGGGTGTACCCTGTTTCTGGAAAAAGACCGTAAAACTGAAAAGAATAGAGACAATTAATTTCTGGGATGCCAAAATGACTGTTGATCCTCAATTTAAACTGGATAAGCTCATGAGTTGATATTAACATTACTCCTAAACAAAACAGAAAGGAATCTGTAAAAAATTTTTTTAAAGTTGGAGTAAGAAATTGAATTTAAAAGGTTTACATGAAATATTTTTTACATATTTTTTCTTATGACTATTTCCTGACAGGGACGTCAAAAAGCAGGCACAGATAGTCTGTTAAACAATGAAGTCATGTGTTGACAACTGGTAATACTTCGTAATCTAACTGAGTGCTCTGTATAATAGCAACATTGTCCATGTCTTGGGAAGCCATCAGTTAAATATACTAAGAATGACTATTTTTATATAGTAAATATAATATACTAATAGTATAGTCATTCCGTACAATGCTAATCCATTCTTAGTATTCTGTATGATTATATCATGGTACTTAATATTAGAGTACATAATACTTAGTATAATACTGAATAGTATTAAAAGTAACCTGTACTATTCTTACTATTCTGTGACATCTTTTATATCACAGATGCTGACATAAAAGAATGAAAGACTCAAATTCTGCTACTTAAGTGGAACTCCAAAGGGCTGGGTCAAGCTACCTGTGATATCTATTATCTCTTTCCTTTATTTAGCAAATGGCTGGGAAGTTTCTATATAGGAGACTCATTTACAGACTGATGATGTCTGTACACAGCTGGATTCAGATCCTCATCAACTTAAACTTAAAGACATAAAGTACCCATGGAAATAGGAAGAAATTTCTGGGTAGCTCTAACCTACACCAGACAAATGCAGGGATCTTAAGCCCCAGAAGTCTATGAAACACGAGGTCCCTCTCTTGTAGTTAGAAAACAAGAATGAGTATCGTGATTCTGGGCTGGAACCTCTAGCAGCTGTGGACGTGGCCAAGTTTACTTAGATTCTGATTTCCAGCTTCCTTGCCCATGAAACTGAGGGGAACATCAACCTCCCAAGGCTCAAGGTTACGTGAGGTGATGTTCATGACAGTGCTGGCACAGGCAAACTTCCGACACAGTGTCTTCCCTACCTCCATAAGCATCTGGACACCAGCAGGCAAGATCAGTGACTTGTTCAAGGCTGTCACGCCTCTTAACATGGTAGATACTAATTATTCAAGGAAACTGATTGCTTAGATTGTGAAATACAGTGGGGAAAGAGTGGGTCTACTACACTAGGTCAGTGGTAAGGAGTTCTCTAGAGCTTGGTGGCATTCCTGTAGGATCACTGCAAGCTCCCATCCATCATGTAGAAGAGAGAAGCCAGTGTAGGATGTACTTCAGCAGCACTTCATAAAGGCAGAGCAAAGCTGGAATTCAGAATCTAAATCACTCATCCTTATAGACATGGGTGTAGTTTAGAAGCACATTAAAAAAAACCCACACCTGATTATAAAAAAAATAAAGTCTGATTTACAAATTTGATTACCTGTAACAGCTAAAATGTAGGAGGAAAGTCTATATAAATTAGCCAGCCAAACTAGAAGATGTGATCAGTGCACCTGTCCAGTAGATGGATTCACCTGTCTGCACTAACCTGGCCTGGGTGGGTGGGCACCATGGCCTGCCACTGAGAGGCCTCCTGAAGAATATCTTAGGCAGATAGTCTCCTGGCAAGTTTCAAGTATCTCATTACTGGTCTTGACTGTACCTAATCCAGCAGATCCAGAGACATTTGTAAAAGATTTTCAGAGAAACAGATCTACTGTAAACAGAACAGTCACATGTCAGTGCATGTTTGGTCCTGTATAATTTAGACAATGCTTTGCACACTAACCTATTGCTCACGTGTTGGCTGCTATGGCGACCATAAGCCATGTAGGAATTTGGTCTGTCACACACTGTTATTCACAAAGGAGTGAATGACTCTTAACTTGGTAAATAGAGCTTAGTGATTACACAACTAAAAAATAATAAAGGCATGACTATTTCTTTGAAGTTAATTTCCTCTTTCTACATGAAAATGGATAAAATCAAAATTCATAGTCTAACATATTTTTCCTTTGCACAAAATGTGAAGAATGTGGATCTACACAAGGGAAAGCAGATTGTATTAAAAATAACATGTGATTGTACTAAACACATACTAACTTGGAAAAGAAAAGGAATACATCATGTTATTAAAATGTCATGGTGTGTTTCTAAGTAACAGAATCTCTGTGGTCAAATAAACTTACATTAAACTATCAGCTGATATAAGCAAATCTTTTTATAAGTTGCAATCTGCTAAAGGTTCATTTGTTATACATAGTTGAGAATTATAGTCACAATTATCGACTTTATAAGTGAACTGTTTGAAAAGCCAATTTAACCAGTTTTGCGATACATAGAATAAAGTATGCACTACAAGCTGTGAATCTATTCCAGGGTAAAAGTTCTTTAGTATTTGAAGGATGGACCTTGGTGAGTGTATCATAAAAACTATAATGGACCCTCTGTAGAGAAAAATGTACAAATACAAACACTTTGCATGTATTAAGAGAATATATAACTCCCCAAATCTCTAGGGATACTAGTGCCTTCATTAAGAATTCCTGTCTAGGATGTTCTGCTAGTCTCTGAAGAATACAGTGATGAACTAAACACAGACTATGGCCACCAGGGCTCACAATCCAGAGACTATTTACCATGTGCTCATCATGACTATGGGGGCTCAGAGAAGTCAAGCAACTTGCTCAAGGTCGAACAGCACTAAGCGGCATAGCAGTGGTCCAAAGTAACATCAAATCCTGTTCTCTGCACTGAAACTCTTGATAGTCCTTTAAAACAATGGTGTGATATTAAAACAAATACAGATTTCTTATGTAAATTTTGAGGCTTACAGAGAAGAACCTTCAAATATACTTGGCCTGTTTCTCTATGACCTCAGCTATAGGAATGCCTGCCTTTAGAGGTCCCAGAGAGGAAAATTTTGAGATCTGCCTGGGGGTGGCATTGTAAAAGAGAGTAGGAGATGGTTCAGAGAAGGACTGGGGAACCTTGAAATCCCACTACAGCAATGACTTACAAAAACTGTTAGCACCTGGGTCAGCAGGTACTGCCCAATCTTAGCAGACACTGCACACAGTCACCAGCTTAATTGCTCACCGCCTTCTACTTGAAAAAAGAAGCTTGTGATTCCTACACACAGGAAAAGGATCTAAAGAAAGACAATAAACTAACCACTGGAAGTTAAACAAAAAAAAGAATACCTGTCTATGGCAACACTTTAACTTAAAATAAATTTTGTATGTAAATATTTCACTAACATTAAGACTAAACAAAGAGTTAAAATTAACTTAAAGCAAAATGTCATACTTTCCTTCCCACAACTGTTCAGCATCTATTCTCAGATTTATTTAGCAATTATTTTCAAGGCCGTACAGAAATTAAAAGAACAATACAGTGAACAGCTAAATACTGATCACCTACATTTGCCAATAATACTGTTGTTCATTTGATTTCTTTCCATATCCTTATCTACATATATCTACACAATTATGTGTATACTTGCAGAATACCGATCATTTGAATGCAAAGTGCAGATACTGTAAAATGTCACCCCAACACCATAGTGCATTTCTTAAGAACTAGGACATTTCCCTAAGTAACCATGAGGTAATTATCACATTCCCTCACACGACTGAATCCAAGACATTTAACGTTGTTTCAGTATTATCTAACATACAGTCAGTGCCAAATTTTCCTAATAGTTAACAATTTCCTAATCTGCTGTATTGTACAGGCACATGTGTGTATGGGTGTGTGTACAGGCACATGCATGTGTGCACATATATGGGGGTTTTGTACCTACATGCATGTATGCAAGGTTGAAGGATACGTATCCTTAGAGCTCACATACTGACCATTAGTTTCCTGCAGTCAAGAAGAGCCATTTCCAGCCCAAGTGTTTCAGACTTTACTAATTTTGAAGGGCCCAAGTCAGTTAGTTTGTAGCATGTCCCCTAATCTACTTTTGTTTGATTGTTCCTTCAGAATGAGACGTAGATCAAACACTTGGGGCAAGAACCCTATTGAGTGATCATGTAATTCCTTTTTAATTGTTAGGGGGCCTATTACTGATAATACTGAAACTTGTTTCCCCTTACAATTCAATAATCTGCAAGATAAGAATTTAGGTATCTTGTTAACAACCCGTTATTTACTGATTTTAGAGTCTTTGATAATATGTGCCTAAAGCAGTTATTACACTGGTGATTTCCCAGCCCTGTTCCCCCCCCCCCCCCGTTTTGTGAGTGTGTGTGTGTTAGTGAAATTGCTGGTATTCTTTCATAAGAACACTGACCCTTCCACCCTTTTTTTCCATAAACAGGACTTTGCCTTCGGCATGCTAGAGTCCAGTCCCATCCTTATACTTCTGTGCTCTAACTGTACCTCCGGACTGGTACTGTAGTCTGCTTGTTAGTTCATAGCAACACCTTAGACATTCTGAACAGCCCATGAAATCGTAATCATCCACTCCTTCAGAAAACTTTGTGTCTGCTATATACTACATACGATCAATGTTATACATAAAGAACACATATGCTTACATCCTAGGAGTCAATGGCCCTGAACTTTCTTCAACATGTTGCATATTCCTCAAGGTTTACCATTTTGCTTTCCTCTACAACACCCAAAACAGAGTCCTGTAGCTACACATGGGAGGATGTATGTCACCCCTATTTCTGACCATGGGGTTCTATCATGCATAAATGATCTCTATGGTCCTCTTCAGTGGTCTCCGCTATGTTTTAGACCATTGCTCTATACCAGGAGAAGATCAGGAAATTATCTCAGAAGTTATGCATGATCTTCACTTAAGCATTTTTTTTTATTTTCACCATGACTGGAATATAAGGTCATTAAAAATGTTGTGTTTAAATTTCTTTTATGGTAGATGTGAGGCATAGAGTAAGGGAGGATAGGGAGAGGAGTCTAAACAGGTGAGGAAGGGCACAAAGGGCTATGGTGGTAGGAGAACCGCAGGGATTACACCTGAGGGGAGAATTCAAATACTGTACAAAAATGGACAACAATAAATTTGGAAATAGAAGAAAAAACTCCCTTTATGGTAATCAATGTTTCCATTTAGAAAATGCCAGTACAGGGCAATTTTTCAGTTTTGCATTTTATCTTGTTTATAATACAATATGCAAATCATTCATGATTCTTAAAGATACTGCTTAATATAGTAAAACTAATTCTCCATCATTTAAATCAAAACCCGATGAAACAAAATTTAAACAAAAACAAACATGCAGAAAAAGAATTAGGAACCAAAGTTGGAAGATTTTTCTCTTCACAATACATTATCATTACTTTTTGTTTTAAATTTAGGGAGATGTTTTTTAACTTCGGGGAAGAGAAGGAACATGATTGTGTTTGAAATGACAACTTGCAAAGGTGCAGTTTCTTGCCAAATAGTGTATATGTGCACCTGGCCATCTCTGTAGCTGTGAGCCAAAGCTCCCCACCCCGTGGCCCTAAGACTGTGGGAGGGGGTTTGGAACCTGGCCAGTACCTCTAGCCACATAATCTGTGGAATCAAATACACCACCCGCAACCCAGCACTACACTCTAGCACCTGTTTCTTTGCCTAAGCACTTAGACCAAAGATCAAAGCAAGATGCTAGAGGGAGACAAGCTGAGGACTTACAGTATGGAGAGGAGAGAGCAGCTGTAATCCACATTTTGTTCCTCCAGACTCTCTAGAAAAGGGTAGAAAATCCAAAAGGACATGCAGATTCACAGACCAGGTCATACCAATGAGTAGGGGCAAAGGTCAAGTGGTTGAAACACATCTTGCTGACAGGAGGAGCCTGTCTGGCAAAAACTCAAATTTCAAGAGAAGTTGAAATCTCATAATTTATTTTATTTTATGCTCATTAACATTGTTTTTTCTCTTCTTCTTTATTTATATATATTTGACATCAATTGTGGTCCCCATGGATTTCCCACCACCAATTTACCAGTGCACCATCATCTCAGTCCCTTGTGCTCTTTCTGTGCTCAACCCACTCTCTCCCTCTCCCTACCAAGTGTCCTCTATTTGTCCTTGTCTTTTTTGTGTTTTTATTATTATTATTATTGTTATTATTCTTTTCTTGGTCGCTTATTTGGTTCCCTTATATTCCTCCTAGGAGGGAAACCATCCAGTATTTTTCTTTTGCCTTCTGACTTCTTTCACTGAACACATCCCTTCCAGCTCCATCCATGTTTCTATGAATGACTCTAGCTTATCTTTTTTAATTGCTGAATAGTATTCCATCCTGTATATGTACCACTTCTTCTTGATCCAATCATCTATTTTTGGGTACTTAACATTGTTTCCAGGTCTTACCTTAAATAGTGCTGCAATAAACACAGGGGTGCAGGTATTCTTTTGAATCAGTGTTTTTGGGTTCTTGGGGTATATACCTAGAAGTGGGATTGCTAGATCATATGGGAGTTCCATTTTTAGAAGTTTGAAGAGCCTCTGCATTGCTTTCCATAGTGGTTGGACCAGTTTACATTCCTACTGGCAGTACAGTAGAGTTCCTTTTTCTCCACATCCTCGCCAACAATTGTTGTTGCTAATCTTCTTGATATGTGCCATTCTCACTGGTGTGAGGTGGTATCTCATAATGGTTTTGATTTGCATTTCTCTGATTACAAGAGGAGTTGAGCATTTTATCATGTGCCTGTTGACCATTTGTATTTCCTCTTTGGAGAAGTATCTTTTTAGTTCTTCTGCCCATTTTTTGACTGGATTGTTTACTTTGTTTTTGTTTAGTCTGGTCAGCTCTTTGTGGATCTTTATGACAAGTCCCTTCTCAGTAGTGTTGTGTACAAAGATTTTCTCCTAGTTGGTGAGGTGTCACTTTGTTTTGATTAGTGTGTCTTTTGCTGTACAGAAGTTTTTAAGTTTGATGTAGTCCCAGCTGTTTATCTTTTCCTTTACTATCTTTGCTTGGGTGCTGTGTCTTTAAAAATGTTACTGAGGTGTATGTCACGTAGAGTTTTGCCTACTTTTTCTTCTTTATATTTTATGGTGAAATCTCATAATTTTTAAATATAGCAATTTCACTTAATAAACACACACACACAACAGAAAAACAAAAACACGACCTCCCCCCCCCCCGCCAGGAACTCCCTGGTGGCTCAAGGGGTTAAATCTCAGCACTGTGAAACTATCAGCCAACACTGAAACACAAGTTCGATCCCCAGCCAGGGAGTTAACCTACATGCTACAGCTGACATCTTCTGTCTTGACGCTTGCTCCCCTCAGCAGTGTATTTCAGTAGATCTGCCTGTTCTGCTCCCCTCTCTGTCTCTAGTGAACCCTCTAACCTCCCCACACTTCTGGCCTGCACCGCAGCTCTTGTTGCATAAATAAAAAAATAAATCTTAAAATAAAAAATGCAGACATATGAGCCTCAAATGGTAAAGAATGTTTGAACATTCATTGCAGTGTTCCAAACAAGAATTAATGCAGATGAGTACTTACTCCTATATAAAATATTTAACTTGTGGCATATTCATACAGTAGAATACATAATAATATGTAATAATGAGAATGAACAAAAGATTACCAACCACAATGACATGGAAGGATCTCAACAATCGAATGTTGAATGAAGACAGAGCCAAACATAAAAGAGAATGCCCAATAGGATTCATTTACATGAATAAAGTTCAAAAATAAGCCTGGTGTCCAGTCAGGCTGGCTTCTTCTGAGGGGATTCCCAGATACTGGAATCTCTCCATGAGGGTTTAGTTAGTGAAAATTAATGGAGTGGTACTATTTTAATGTGTTTCCTCTTTATTTTTTGTAATATATACTCCAGCTAAAAGTTAAAAAACAAAACATTGGGCAGGACAAAAAGAAGTTGGCCTCAGGGTTTCCTGTTTCCATCCTGCTGCTCTGATGGAACCCTGGTCAATAAAATCCAGTTCAACTTTCCCGATGGCTCAGTTCATCAAGATAACAGATAAACATTTTGAACTAAACATAACTGTTTAGCTCATGTTTAGAGAACATGAGCATTCTAACCACACAGGAGAAGAGATCTGCTACCCCTCAGGACTTGAAGCTCCCTCGGGCCAGTCCTATGGGACTGTGTGGGCTCGCTGTCCTGCACATGAGACATAGCTCTCTATGGCTGCCACTGCCTGGCATCTGCAGTATGCCATTTCTTTGGAAGATGAGAACAACAAACAGATTCCTTACAGCATGAAAGAAGAGACTCTGCTAAACAATGGAAATGGCTGTCCACAAAGGCTCATTTCCATCAGGAGGATCCATTGGAGGCAACTTGTGCTGGTGAGTCTTTCTTATTAGAGTTGAAAAAATGTCCTCTCTCAGGATGATGTCTTAGCTGCTATGGGAGTTGGTATCGTTTTAGTAGTGACTGGGGAAGGGTATGCTAACAATGATTTTTTTTTTCCTGCCCCAAAGTCTCCCCAAACATTGTGTGGTCACAGCTGATAGTCTCTTGATAAGGCATTCCAAATGGTGTCACCTGGACACACATGTCTTTGTGTACCACAGCATAGACATTGAGGCCTGGTCTCCAGCAGCCCAGACAGGCCTATGGCAGGGCTAAAAGCTGTCAAGGACAATCTGAAGACCTTAGCTTGTGTCACAACCTCAGTCATTAGGAGAGAACAACAATTTCAATACTCTTTATTAGGACTGACAAATAGTTTATTATTAGTCTAGTGGGGTGAGAGATTTTTGAATTTGTAATTTATAAGTACTCATTCATTTAAGAATTTCATCAAGTATTTTTCAAATCAGGTATTTCTTGAATGACTCTGGCTGTACTTTCAGTGGCTAGTTGCCATGCATTATTAAACTCTCTTTTTCTTCTGAATCTTCCAGTAGACGTCTAGAGTTTAGCTAGAAGTCTTGGCTCTGATACAAACAGTGATGGAAAACACATGAGCAGTAACAAGTTTTAATCTAGCTCCTCAGTACTAACATGGGCTAATCTGGAAGCAGCTGCTCCAGTGTCACCCAGGGTGCAGCCACCCCAGGCTCTGCTGAAGGGGTTTTCTTTCAAATAACAACACCTTCACATCTTTTTTAATGCTACTTGAGTACACTGCCATTACAGATAAGCAGTACATGGTGGAAAATTCTACTTTCAAGAGGACTGACTTGCTCTCTTCATATAAGGTATGTTTTCATATACCAATATATATAATAATTTTACAGACAGTACTAAGGGGAAATGTTATTAACATAAATTCTTATAAAGTTTATCTAATTGCTTAAAAATCAGCATTTAGCTATCTATGCACCTAAAATTACCCTACTGTTATGTTTTATTATTCTCAATGTAGTTGTAACTTTCTTTTTATAGCTAAGTGAGAATCTGTCATTAATTATCATAAATATTAACATGATTTATTTTAAAAATCATTTAAACAAACATGAGTCTATTCTTTCAGGAAAATAACATTACCTTAATAACAATAATACAGTTTGCTGATATTATAAGAAACAGTAAATATTTCTTTCAAAATGTAGAACTGTAATATTTTCTAGTGGGTATTCAAATGTCATTTTTACTGACACATGTGAGTATTCATATTTTTTCTTGATAAATGCCATCCTTATTCTTATGCAATAAAATGGCACAAGAGTTAAAATGGAAATTCCTATAATTCCAAGAAATCGTATTTATCAACAACAGCTTAGCTCTCCATTTAGCATGAAAGATTAGAAACTTCTCACAAAAGCCATATAGTCAGAATTTTACACCAAAGTTTTCTTAGTTTTTTCCCCAAAGTAAATTTCTTACTAAATCTTAAATGAAAATTAAACAATGTTTTTGACATGCTACTTCTGTGTAACCTCAGTTTTTGTTGTTACTCTATTCAGGGGTGTGGCAGCCAGAAACAGTGTCCACATGGTGTAGGATTTAGTCACAAAGAAGCCTGATGGGGCCCATATCACTCTCAAAATAAAGGTGCTTTTTAAAAAAAGAAATAGAATAAAAAAATAAAATTAAAAAAAAGAAATAAAAAATAAATCATAAGCCTACACACATGTGAAAGCATCTTAACTTTTTTAGTTTTATCTTGATGTTTTCTAAGAGTGTATGGTGGGAAGGAGTAATCTGCAGTCCTTTGTACAACTAGCCACAACAGAAAACAAATACTCAGGCACAGGATCTGTGAGACAAAAAACAAGAGCTTTATAAGCACAAATTCTTAAGGCACTGGAGGATACAGTGAAAAAAGGAAGGGGGAGATTTTTGCTTTTGAAGATAGCAGCTAGGTTCCTAGATGAACTGAAAACTGATGAAGGACATAATTGTTACAAAGGAAAACAGCTAGCAAGTTCTTTAATCAGGTGCTATTTATACTTCTAAAATAAAGTTAATTACTTCTTTAAGGACAGTATAGTCTTTAAGAATATCAGTTTCCATGACCAAAAGTACTGTCGATATGTTTCCAAATACATGTTTGGACATTGAACCTGCCTGCTCATTTACAAGGCTGTGTCTTATCGCTTGTGAATTTTGTCTGGATTCCTTGGTGAGGTACTGGGCGTGTGTCATATCTTATTTACACAACAAAAGCTACTACTGGTATTTGTGAACTGATAGGAATGGTTAAGCCAAGAGAAAGAGTTGCCAAACAGACTTTTAAACATGGGATTTGAAAGCACACTGACTGATTTTCCTAATAGTCTCTAAGAGGAAATACCATTTCACTTACACACTTTTTCCATTCTATGTTTGGGAACACTTAAACGGAAAATGGACCTTATGCAAATTCAGAGTCTTTTTAACTACATTTCCAGTCCTGAGAACCTGGTCAAACCTTTCACCTCGTCCTCTTGGAGGAGAGGTTACTGTCTGCAAATCCCATGAGATGAAACCCCATCTGGAAGAGGCTGTGCAGCAGGGTGGGCAGTGCAGGAGGAGGGACGTTGGCCTGTTGTCTCTGCTATAAAAAAGAGGACACTGCCAGCAGTCTCAAAGGTTCTAAAATGCCATGATTTATTAGTAGCAACAGTAGCAATGAAATAACATTCCAAATATTCTGGTTAAGAGAAACCTGAAACCAAAATCCAAAGCAAAAGTGGTTTAAATCGGGGAAATATTGAGTCTTCCTGAGAACAAGACATAAATATTTTTAAAGATTTTAAAAATAACACAATCTAAATATTGCCAAAATAAACAGTTTGAATCATGTTAATAGACTCCAAATTTAAAAATAAGACAACTAAAAGTCACATTATTTTCAATGAGAAATAATTTTCTCTATATTTTACCAGAATAACAGAGTAAAAACACTGCTGGATAGTGTTCCCTCCTGCATATTCCAGTATTTTTCTACTGTAAAAAACTGTTTTACTTAAATAGGATCTACAATCACATGTACATAATGAAGACTATTACCATGTCAGATGAAGGGTAGAAATGGTGAATTCCTCACAGAATCAAGATTCATCTGACTTCCCTTTTCTAGTAACCAGGGTTAATGCGAGAATGCAAAAAATTATATTGATGTTATATGGCTAACAGAAGGCAGAACTAGCAAAGTGAGGAGAATGTGCCAGTAGGATTTTCTGGTCTTGATATAATAAGTTTCCATCAAGCACAGATGGATGGCAGTGATGCCGAATGTCCCTTGGGAGGTGTGCTTTCTGTGATTTCTCACTGTAGCCACGTGGAGAGGAATGCACTGTCTGATCCAGAATGTTCTGGAGGAACCTCCAACACTGAGAGGGAGTTTCTCCAGATGCATGTCCTCTCATTCACCAGGGAAGGGTCAGTAGGGCAGGGCAGGCAGCTGAACCCACCACCCTGTAACCCAAAGCCTCCTAAACCTCTCAAGGATAGACATGCCACCGTTTAATCTTGCACACCAGTCTCCCTCCATAGAAGATGGGGAGGATCTTGGGTAACACTCAGTCTAATAAAGAAGAGAGGGCCTGGGAGGAACAATGCAAGTGTTCCTCTTGATCCCCAGGGTGGGCTGGTCAGCAGCCCTCTTTCCCTCTCAGTTCCATGTGCTCTGCTCACACTGGGTCCCACTGCAACTGTTGCCTTCTCTGTTCCTATCCTGGCCTCTCCCAGGTCATGGTAAGGTATGCAGGTGTCTGAGGTTCACAGAGGAGCTCAGGAGCATCTTCACAGCTGCCAAGTCACAAGAAAAACTAAGATGTCCTCCTGGCTTCCCACACTGGATCCCTAATATATTCCTCTTGCTGAATAATACTTTTAAAGTTCTATGGTTTTTAAAGTTGATATTCCAGATATACAATACATTAAATAGAATTTTCTGGTCTAGTCTGGGACTCTATAGTCCTCTATCTCTCAAAATTATATATAGCCCATATCTCAAAGTTTCTAAAAGAAAATACTGAAACTTAAACAACCAAGTAATATAATAAGTAACTTTTTATTAAAATCTTCATTTCCGAAAAACTAGACTCATTCATGGGAACATGGATGGATCTGGAGGGGATTATGCTTAGCGAAGCAAGTCAGAAGGCAAAAGAAAAATACCAGATGGTTCC
>JAGFMF010011396.1:352172-374264 GCA_019455555.1 Galemys pyrenaicus | reverse complement strand
GCACTGGTGAGATGGTGATGGGGAATACATGGGGATTACAATTAATGGCAAGTATATGTAAATTTTAAAATATTTTAATAAAAAAATTCAAAAAAAAAAAATAAAATCTTCATTTCCCATGAAATGGGAATATGACTGGGCCTCAAGAATTTCTGGGCCCCTAAATAATTTCCCAGGTGAGCACTGTTCTTTGACTTTTGAGGGGACAGTGTATGGGAAGCCTTTGATTGTACCAGCTATTTAATGCTACAAAAGTAGTAGGAAAATCAAAACTATTTGGAGGACCAACACAAAGAAAATTTTGTTGGCAGACTAATACTAAGAAAAAAAAAAGACAGTAATTTTAAAAGTATGCACCAAAGTGTAATATAATCCTTCACTCATCACCCAACAATCCCCCTTGCTAGGTATCTTTATTCTAGTTCAATCATTTTTCACATGGATGCACATTTTTATGTCTTTATTTCTGTTAGACAGTAAACTGAGGGTTTTGGGGAGTAGACAGGTTTATGGTAAAGAATTTCACTTTCAGAGTTCTGGGAACTAAATTTTTAGAGATTATTCCCAACTGCTAAGGGTGACAGTATATACAATTGGCACTGTCTACTTGCAGTTTAGTTCTGTTTATTAACATAAGTATTCAGTTTTTTAGGTCTTCCATTAATGCATCTGACATTTAAAAATTAGCATTCACAACTGTCACACCCCCTTATAACTCTCTCCCTGCCCCTGACCAAGTTACTGATCAGGAGTGGTGTTTTGGTTTTTTAATTGGGAAGTGTGGAGAAAAGAAGCTAGGGAGTGTGTAACTGGAGAGTGGCCAAATGTGCTCCACCTCACAGATTTGGAATCCTAATACCATGCGTGGAACAAAGTGGCTACTTGATAAATGCCCAGTGAAAACCCCCTGCAGCCTCAAACAGAGCTAGAGACAAGACCTCAAATGCACTGAATTCAATAGCTCTTGTCAAAATGAGACAAGGTTGGCTAGAAGACAGAACTGTAATTGAAGAACAACATAAAAAATAAATTGGTACCAGGGACGAACTAAGGCTCAAGAATTGAATTAGCTAGAAAAAAATGAGAATTTTGGAGGTCAAGGCAAAAGTGGAAACCAAGTTTTTAAGGAGCCAAGAACCACACAGAAGCCTAAGGTCAAGAAATGTAATGGATCAAAGTAAGGCAAGCAGTCAAGAGGCAGATAATGGGCCAGAGATGGAGTGATACTGAAAATGAAGCCCAGTCAACCGTAACTACACATTCATGCCAAGATTCCAGGGTGACTGGAGTACAGAACCCTGTTCCCCGGGCAGCCTCCAGAAGCTGCTGGGTCCTGAGTCACTAGCTCAATCTGTGTATGTACAGACCTGACCATACAACGACTCCCACTTCTGTTCTCTAACTGCATACATGTCCTGTACAGATGTAACCAGATGATAGCCTGTAGAGTAGTTAAAGGGGAAGGTTGATAGTTGTGTATACATGAGACTATTAGGTTTTGAGCTACAAGAGCAGAGAACTCCCAAGTAGGCTAGAATGGAAGAAAGCACAGAACAAATGTTGGAACACATGGGGTTCTATGACCTTGATGAAACCACTTATGCTTTCTGTAGCTCTCATTACTCCTGTTCACTGAGGAACAGGGTAGTATAGAGATGGGAGGCTGGGGCTGTTCTGAAGTGTGATTCATAAGAGAACAATTAAAATGTAAAAAGCTTTTGCCCTTATCACATGTCAGTAATGTCCTCTTTGCTACACAGCTAAGTGTGGCTTATCACAGGAAACCTCAAGGACCTGTCCAGAGTTATCTTGCCACCCAGTGGGCAAAATATTCATGTTACCTAAGAATTAAATAATGTCAACTACCAGGTTAATAACTGATGGCAGTAGGAATTTTTGACCTTCCTCTGATAATAAAAAGACATCACATATAAATGGGTATTTTAATCAAGTCATGCATTTCTGACTTCTAAGTCAAAGAAAGTAATCTGTGGAGACACTACAGCTGATTTCTGGCTTCTGGGAAAATATAAGTAGATGGCATGAAGCAAGTTTTGCTGAGGCTAGACCAAATCCGACTGCTTCTTAAGTCCTTCTCCATTCAGGTACCATCTGCTACCCAAGCACAGCAGATCAGCTATGTGGCTGGGGATAGCTGAGCAACTTGCTAGGACGTAGTTTCACCAGAGACATCTGTGTATAGACAGCTATAAGTCCCAAAGGGAACGGTGGCACAAGTCTGTTTTACATGATTTCATAATGCTTTTAATTTTTAAAAAATTTTAAAGAAGGTATGTTTAAAAGGTGTTACTTAGGAAACCATAATATGTAAATGTGATTATGGAAGTACTAGCCATGACAGCAAATCTATGCTCAAGAGGGTCATGTGTGAACATTCCAGTTTTGTGTGGACTTTAAAAAGTACAAGTGAAAACAAATCCTACAACCCCTGTCTTCCCTCCAAGTCCCCCAACAGACAGTTCAGAGTAAGAAAGAATAGTCTGGACATCAGATGCTTTGGATCAGGTATTAGACAATGGAACAGATTAGAAGAAGAGCATCCAAATGACAGTGTAGAAAAAGTGAACAACTCTGACAGTGAGGCTAGGCAGGGTGGTGGGAGAGTGGTCAGCTAAAGAAAGTTTTCAGATGTTGAACAAATTGATAGTAAGCTTGACACAGGTATTAAAGTAATGGAAGGAATTTGTGAATAGTCAGGAATGATACCCTGTTTTTGTTTTAAAAAACATTTAGTAGTTTCCTAATTATAAAAGTAGTATTTACTGCTCATTATAGAAATAAAAAGAAAAAAAGAAGACGTAAGTCCTTCACGGTCCTACTGCTGAAGATTATCATCAATTAGGTAGCGGCTTCCCTCGTATCCAAAGTACACTTATACTTGGTATGATTTGGTATGTTAATTTTTGAGGGGTCTGATACTGTTCAAAAATTTTCCATATAAATTAATGGTAACAGTGTTCCCAAGCCTCAAAAAATAGTCATTCCAAATAGGTACATACTATTTTCAGATAATGTGGGAAAATATTTATGCCATGTTTTGTATTTGTAAGTGTACAAAGTATACTACATACATATTTTTATTATAATTTATTTTCTTATTTATATCTTTTACATCATTGTATAGTCCCCATAATTCTTTATTAATTTCAGATTTAAAAAATAAAAAAATTCATATTTTTAAATGTCTTTGCAACACTTTGTGGTTTCCATAGTATTTCAAGAAAAAAATTATATTTTTGTCTTTAACCTTTAGTATTATCTTTGCTATTATAAATAATTATGTGATGAATGTAATTATGCACATTAAAATTACTTTCTGGGACTAGATTCCAAAATATAGAATTACTGTATGAAAGACAGGTTTTTAAAGCTTCCGATTTTATTTCAAAATTGCCTTCCAAAATCTTTTTATAGTTTACTCTCACCATCCCACAGGGCATGAATGCCCTTTCACTGTATAACTGCCAGCTCTGAGAAATGCTCAGATGTTTAATGTGAATCTAATCCTCAATATCTCCTTAGTCCTAGATCAGTGCCCTACACAAAGACAACATGAAGGGATGTGTGATCCTCGTGTTCTTGGCTTTGTGCTCTGCCAAGCCCTCTTTTCCTCCTTCGTACCTCACGCTGAAGAATATGATGCTGCGGGACATGGAAGATGTAGATGATGGTGACAATGACTCTGACAACTCACTTTTTCCAACAAGAGAGCCAATTAACCCTTTCTTCCCATTTGATCTGTTTCCAATGTGTCCATTTGGATGTCAGTGCTACTCAAGAGTTGTACACTGCTCGGATCTAGGTAAGAACCTAAGTCAACTTGTTTTGAAGAATACTGTCATCCTGACAAAGTTAAAAGGATAGAGAAAGTTGTCACTAAAATCTCAAAAATCTCACTGATTGTAAAGGAGACTTTCAATGAAATTTCTGGATACTTTAACAAGCCCCAACTTATTTTCAGATTCATTTTTTAAATTCAGAAGAATCAATGGAGAATAACAGAAATAACATATTTAGAACATTGCCTTCTATTTCTAAATTTGAATCAAAATTCCTACATTTTATTTCCCCTACAGAGAATAGATGCTACCTTGGTTTCATCTTAGAGTGTCAGTAGAATGAGACTGTGTTTTCTAAAAAAAAATTCCACAACAACAAAATAAGTTGTCTGTCTAAAACAATGAATAGGCTACAGAGTTTATGAAACATGTAATCTAGACATTTTAAAGACAGTGCTCTACTTGTTTTGAATGATTTGGGCTTAGAATTGTCTAAAAGGAAGTGGCTAAACAAATTCACTTTCTAAAGTCTTAATAGCATTTGTGGCAATACTCAGTGTTGTTATAAGCCACTCTAGAAACCTTAAATAAAAGTGTCATAGGATGGAATTAGAGAAGTGAACAACAAGCACTCAGAGATAATTACAAGTTAGAATCATTGGGAAGGTCTCAGTGGAATGTACTGGCCAAGGAAAAAAGAATTTTAAGCTTTACCTTTGACATCCTGTGAGAAAGAGATGACAAGATGCAAGGAGTATCTAAGAAAAGTTCATCAGGAAGAACATGTCAAATATCTGTGGGAGGAGAAGCAGGAAGGAGCAAGGCAGTAGTGAGTGAATAGCAGAACTTACTACCACTTCTAAACTGCATCCCAGGCAAGAAAAGTCTCTACCATCATTAATTTGTGGAACTGGTACATATGAAATCACTTTGTAAGAAAATCAGGATATTTGCATTTCCTCTTTGGAGAAATGTCTTTTTAGCTCTTCTGCCCATTTTTGGACTGGATTGTTTACTTTGTTTTTGTTTAGTCTGGTCAGCTCCTTGTGGGATCATGCTCAGCGAAATAAGTCAGAAGGCAAAAGAAAAATACTGGATGGTTTCAACCCTAGGAGGAATATAAGGGAACCAAATAAGCGGCCAAGGAAAATTAATAATAATAAACACACACACAAAAAAAAGACAAGGACAAATAGGGGACACTTTGTGGGGAAGGGATGGATTGAGGGCAGAAAGAGCACAAGGGTCTGAGGTGATGGTGCACTGTTGAAATGGTGGTGGAAACCCCATTGAGATCACAATTGATGTCAAATGTATATAAAGGGGAAAGAGAAGAAAATCAGGATAAAATGCACATATCTATTTTGATAAAACTGGATGCAAACTGAGTTGGTTCTAGGTAAGCTATGCCCAGAAAGATGTTCATCTTAGTACAGGACATCCTCATGTGATGGTTTTCATATCCAGAGGAATTGTTGCATTAGTTCTGTCTTATTCAAGATTACCAAAGAACAGAAAAACCAAGCTCTCAACAACAGAAGGTTGATTGTAGAAGTTTTTCCTTACACCATCCTCCAAATGTCTAGCTTTGAGAAAAACCTATTAAACAAAATTTACCCAAGAATATCTGTAGCAATCTGATAAATACCACTGAAGTGACATCACTGTCCCTGTCCTTGTGACTGCTGCTGACAGGGGCTTGATATTCATTATTATCTCCTTCAGTGAGTGTGGGAAGTGTCTATCAAAGTCTGTGTTGCCTGGTTCTTTCTGCAGAAACTCCAATTTCCTGCCAGAGCTTTCATGCCATCTTCTAAAACCAAAATAATTCCCTATGTTTATCACTATGGGAAAACTCATCTATGCTACAAACAAAAACTGCTACCTCACTAACCCATCAAATTACCCCTTCTCCCTATCTTAAAAAAGCTGCACAAATTCCTTCAATGAGTTGCCATTTTTAAAGTCTGGAAGGTAAAATATTGAAGGTAGATAGACTATTGACTGTCATAATATTTAGGTACTAAATTCTTCAGTTTGGGCTATTCAATTTACTACTACTCTTCAAAAGATAGGGACAGTTCCCCCCAAAGCACATTCATATTTGAAAATCACCATGAAATGCACAAAAAGACAAGTTGGTAAATGGATAATAAGTCTAGTTCAGTGAAATGTTGATGACAGAAAGAAAATATGGGTTTTGGGCCTTTTCTGCATGTTTGAACATTTTTATAACGATATGTTGGGAACAAACAAAATGGTGCTGTGCTCCATGAACACAGGGGTTGTATGAATGTTTGACTACAAGCTGGGGGTGAGGGTAGAGTTCAGCATATGGGAAAGCAAGAAAAGGAAGAAATATACCAAACATACCACCAAAATAGATTTAAATCTTTTATAAATTAGCATTTATTGAGTAGTAATATACCATGACTATACCTTAATCTAAGATAACTATACCTTAATCTAAGATGACAGAGAAGAAAGCTATTACTGTACCTTCAAAGTACAGTAGTAACAAGGTAGACCTTGGTAACTTGAAACCAGAACACACAGCTGGAAGTGTGAGCCCAACTACTCTGTACTGAGCTAACTCCACTGTGATGACTTCCAGTCAAGTCTGCCACATACTCAGATGCTATGATAAGTTACATGAGAAGCGTTTTCATAAATCAAATAATGTACAGCTAATTGGAGGGGCTTATTACTAAAGGAAATGGGTAGTGGAGATTATGATAGTATGTACAAAAATAATCTAACTTACCTATTTCCAAGCACAACTATTGAAGCTTATTAAAATGATTAAACCCACAAGCTTCGATTTAGTATAAGGCCTGAAAATTTGCAAAGAACGCTAATATTTCTCAGCCAAAAATACACAGGCAAGACTGGTACCTCACTGTTTGTCCCTCCTGGTCACAATGGCAAGGTCCCACTCGCTTCTATTAATTCACTTTTCACATGACTAAGCTAGACACCTTATAAAAATTAAAGAAGTTACTTGCAGACATCTCCAGTCCTTTTCAAAGAATTATGTTTCTATAAATTGTTACATGGTAAGTTATCTGTTACCACATGATAACCACTAATTTTGACATATGAACACTTCTATCAGTTTAGCAATTTCATCTTCAGCATATAACATCTATACAATGTGTCTGTTTTTTTCTCAGGTTTGTCCTCTGTCCCAAACAACATTCCATTCGATACTCGCATGATTGACCTTCAAAACAATAAAATCAAGGAAATCAAAGAAAATGATTTTAAAGGACTCACATCACTTTATGTAAGCAAATACGCTCACATTTTCAAGTATTTAAGTCAACATCTCTATCAGTTCTAAAATGACTGTGCTAGTGTAAACAACTCTGTGTGCAAAGACTGACAGTGTTCTAGTTAATGAAAAATTAGATTTAATTCAATTAGTAATTTAATTCAACTAATGTTTATTGAATAACAGCCAAGTGAAACAGTCCTTAAATGAGCTTATAACCTGTTCTTCAATAACTTTCACTGTACTATAAAATAAGTAAGACTATAATTCTTCATAGGAACTCATTAACATATGGTATAAGAAATCTGTATCAAATCACTGACTCTTCAGTCACTAAAATCTCCAACAGCATCACATCAAATATATTCAATTTACTAATACTAATACATACTCGTGTAACTTTTCTTCTAGACCGTTAAAGGTGAGTTTTCCCTTTACTATCTTTATTAATTATATATAATTGATTTAACTACAAAAAAGGAAGGATAAGCAATATAGAAGGAAGGTAAGAGTTCTATAGAGCAGTGTCTCCAGTTTATACAAAGTGCACTGGCCCAGTGTACTTACATAAAGTACTTTTTAAGGCATATACTTTATGTGAATTGTGGGTATGTTGTACATTTCAAAACATTCATCTACTTATTATTTTATATGGTACCTATCTTTAAAGAGAATCAAATGTTTTTAGATATTCTATAAATTCTGTATAGGATGTTTTAGCTATTTGTTGGCATTGCAGTTCCTACACAAAAGACAGCACAGCATTTAGAGAATGACAGACCATCACACACACTCCCTCCCTGTTCACATAACAGCCACATTCATCATGAAGAACTGCTGCCCTATTTCTGAAAGGCTATACTTTTCTCATCTTCTGTCCTTACATAAAACCACATTGTTTGTTAATGATGAATGTAGGGCTCTGGAGGCCACTTTTGGAATTTTCATGTAAAAGCCAACACTGAAAGTACAATTTAACTGGAGACACTGCTAACCCAATGGCTGGGAAAGCATCTGAGAGCACTCTATAAAATTCTTACCCTCCTTCTATATTACTTACCCTTTCTTTTGTGCAGTTCTAACCACTACATGTCTTAACCAGAGGGAAAAAAAAATCAACTCTGTGAACTAACAGGGCTCATATTCAGTCTGTGTCTCCTGACAGGGAAGCCCACAGAAAGTGGACATAAGAGGACACAGAGTAGAGGGCCAGGGCCAGCTCTGACCCCAACTTGTTAGATAATCGAAGGCATATCAATTTTCTTCATTGTATCCATTTCCTCATCACTGAAGGAAGAGAAATAATTTCTGCTTAAATTTATTTTATAGGGCCGAATGAAGATTTATCATGTTATTAAATCCTCCTGCCAGATTTTTCAGTATAATAAAAAGGAAAGAGTACAAGCCATTAGTGGCATCATTCATTTAGAAAGTAGTATTTTTTTTGCCAGTTAGTAATAAAATGTAACTTCAACTCTTTCCTTAGGTGAAATTTTTAACAGTGGTGTTAAGTTTGAAAGGAGGGTAAGAAAAGAGCATGAAAAGAGCCTACCGTGAAACATAATAAGATAGTAACTCACAAAGTATGTTTCTTCTGTGAACAACAAAAACTCCAATACCAAGACATATTTAGTTACTCTGGAAACAACAGGATGATTGTTGCAGAATGGGAGTGGAGACAAAATTTATCAAAGAAATGAATCCAGATTTGTTCCTTGAAAGAATTAGAACTTTTTATCCCTCTCTATTAATCTAGATGATCTAATTCTTAGGAAAACTAAGTCACTTGCCATCACTCAATAAACACTAGAAATTCTGCAAAATCTGGCAATAAAAAAGGGTGAAGTTATGCTTTTTTTTTTTTGCCATGAAAATAGTTATCAGGGTGATTGATGTGACCCTGATGACAGGACTTTTCCAGTTTGGGTTCTAAAGTTCATGCATCTCATCAGACTAAGGAGGCTGGTTTCCCTAATAGTCAGGCACCATCAACGTGTCATAGAAGGTTTGGTGAGAGAATACAGGGTCACTGCTCTAAGCCTTTCCCTCTCTGGGGTTATAGCTCATCCAAAGGGAACTGGCACATTGTACTGAGGAAGATGCTTGGAACCAAGGAGGGGTTAGACACTGTTCTCAGGACCCATTCCCGTCTCTGCAACATCTGAGACACACCAGGAGGCTGAAAACAATTAGTAGGAATTTATTCCTATTTTGGGGGAAATTATCAACATTAGTAAACATAAAAGAAGTGATGTTATAAAAGTTGATAAATCATGCAAAAATATATTTGATGTGCACTTAGCTTCATTCTGTAGGCTTTAAGAGAAGATAAAGATAATAAGCACTGATCACCTCCTTGAAGGGTAACAGGAGAAGGGGAGCCTTAACCAACTGAACACACAACTTAGTCAAACATAAACCAAAACTCAAAGCCAGTCATTACAGTTTTGTACTTTTCAACTCAGTTGTAAATATTTTTTATTAGCTTAAACTGGGCAGAAAATGACATGATTAATCAAGTACACAAATGATATAGTGCTGATTCTATGAGTGACTAACCACTGTAGAATGTCAGTAAATCAAATACGCTTCCTAATATTGTGTAACTTTTGATGTTTTATCTAGGCTTTGATTTTGAACAACAACAAGCTAACAAAGATTCACCCTAAAGCCTTTCTAACTACAAAGAAGTTGCGAAGACTGTATCTGTCCCATAATCAACTCAGTGAAATACCACTTAATCTTCCCAAATCTTTAGCAGAACTCAGAATTCATGATAATAAAGTTAAGAAAATACAAAAGGAGACATTTAAAGGAATGAATGCATTACATGTTCTGGGTAAGGTTTTGCAAATGAATGGGATATTTTAAAATTATAAACAAAATGTAGATCTAGAGCTCTTAGTTATTACTAACAATTTCTGAGTTGGTTATTCCCACAATTAATTTTTTAATCCAATGATCTTTACCTAGATAAACCATTTATAAATAAAGGTATCAAACAGGAAGATTAACTGAAAAGTACTGCTGAAGGGAGCAGCGGGTAGGGCAGGAGAGGTCTGTCATACCATGGGTCACCTCCCCAGCCGGCAGCAGGGATCGAACTCATGCTGCAGTGGCAGTGGTTTGCTTCATAGTGCATTGCTTAACCCACTGCGCCACCAGGGAGGCCCCTGTTCAAAAAGGTTTAATTTTTAATGTGTCATATACTCAATATATTATATAAAATTTATTTGGCTATTATTTGAAATGCACAGCTAACTTTTCATTACCTGATTTAAGAGTACTGAGCTAAGGAAATTGCTGTATACTTTTATTTTTTAACAATCATGGTATAATTAATTTTCTAAGAATCATGGTATAATCATTTCACGTACCTCTACAATATCTATTCAAAATTCTTAACCAATATGCTCATTCATTTATTGACTTTCTTAATTCAAACGAGAGCCTGGCTATTAAACAGCTTTACTTACTGGCATTTTCTCAAAATTTATATTTCTATAACAAAAGAACAATTTCTAATTGGTTTAAAATTTTAAAAGTTCAATTGACAAAAAGACACAAAGGTTTTGAGTTATTTGAAAGATGACTTTTTCTTCAATGTACTACTACCACAATAAAATCTTTATTGTGCTCATGATTGGAAGAGATAATAATACTTTGATTTAGTAACTCAAAGCAAAATAGTGAGTCTACTTTTTACTCCAGCTTATAATATGCAAAGCAATCTTTACTGAGATTGACAGACAGGGAGTGGATAAAAGACATGATGAGTGAAAAAACCACAAATCATGAAGTTCACAATTTTCAGGGTTTTCTTAGAATATGTATCTGCAATGTTAGCTCCCTTCCTATACAATATATGCTTGCTGAATTATGTAATTTCTCCTTACAGAAATGAGTGCAAATCCTCTTGATAATAATGGCATTGAACCAGGAGCATTTGAAGGGCTGACAGTATTCCACATCAGAATTGCAGAAGCAAAATTGACCTCAGTTCCTAAAGGTTTGTATTTACTTTAATATAAAGCATTTTTAAATTTGTCATCTTTAAGTCATCATTAGTGTAAAGTTGAAAACTGTGTACATTGTCAAAATCACAACACAATTAGAATTTTTAACAATATGTCTAGTTACTGTAGGATGACGTTAGTACTCTCTCTACCTCCGCCCTCCCTGCACTGCCCCCCCACAGTCAAGTATATAATGTTTTTTTATTTGTCAGTATGAAACCAGAACACCCCACCCTCCAGCCAATGAGAACAAACATTAAGAAGCTCAAGACTGCCTATGGTGTTTCTTTTTACATATCTTTTCTCTTTAAAAAGCAGCAGTAGCCCCAGCTTTCTGCCCACCTGTGTTTATGCTTGCCCCCTTTTTTAGTCTCCATTTCCTAATATCCTGCTTTTAAAATGTAAAAAATAAATTTTAAAAAGCAATGAACTTTCTATTTTCTTTCTGTTTCTTAGCATTTACTCATCTATACTTGTCAATTCTATGAAATATTTGCTAGTTAGAGGTGAGAATTTGGACAGGAAGAAAGCAGGGGAAGATGCACAGGACCAGACCCTTCTGCAGTGGTACAGTTGTGGTTCTGCAACAAAAGCTCTGTAGCTGCGATCTCTGAGGTCAGCTGGGCAGATGCTACTCTGATAGGGACAGACCCACCCAGTCTCTACTCAGGGGTGCTAAGCAAATTAATGGGCATGTGCATAGAAAAGCTTGAGGACGGTGCCTGGCACATAGTAAATGCCCTCTTGTGACAAGTTACCAGAACAAGCGACATTCTATCATGTGACTTGAACCTGTTGCCACAAAGTAAAATGCTTCTTAGGTCTGCTACTTGACTCTTTTTGTATTTTTCTAACACATGACTTCCTGGCTGTCAGTCTTATTAACTAGATAGGCTTGCTTTTTTGGGGCCCTTGCTCGAAGCACCACTTTCCTTGTCCCTGAAGAGGGTGCTCTCTGCTATGACAACAGCCTTATCAGCAATGACCACTATGGTAAACAATGTATTTTCCTTCCAAACAGCTATCTTTTGGGATCTATTTATTGAGACAGTGACTTTATCCAGGTCCCTTTTTTATTACTCACCTGACCCAGGAGGTTAAAAAAAACAAATTGATAATTTAAAAGACATAGCAAAGCTGCAATTATTAATTAAGTAGTGATTTTTTTCACTTACACAGTTAAAAAGCCATTTTATTTTAGATTTCAACAAGGTGGCTAAATATAACCAAAATATATTTTACCTTCTCATCTTTAGAATAGTTAACAAATATGCAAACTACCTATCAAATTCAATATATAACATTCCTTTCATGTGCTGGAATTTGACACAGATTGAAGGGAGCAGAAAAAGGAAGATAAACTGGAAAACAGGGAAAGGAGTTAGTACTAGACAGGAGAGGGGGGAGAAAAAGGAAGGGGGGGATGAGAGGAGGAGAGGGGACCAGAGAGGAGAAGACTAGCACTTGTAGAAGATTTAATTTTTCATGAAGTTCTCAGGACTTTTCTAAAGCCTAAAGTACAATTTCATGCCTTTAGAAATTGGAATTAAATTTCTCAACTTACAAAACTATTCATCCAAGATCTCTACAACATTCAAGCAAAGTTTTTGTTTTTATGCTTTGTTAAGTGCTAGGGTTGACTGCCCCGAATATTATAATCCAATCATTATTATCTGTTGCAACAGAATGAGATTAGGCAGAGGTTCAAAAGGTCCTTCTCAGACTAGACAAGTTAACATATGAAGGGTGGAAAACATTTTCCTTCCTTTGCATTTGGAAAAGTCTACCTAACAGTATTGAGTGTTAGGTAAAGGTGGAGTTGGGATGGAGGAGATACTTGTTGAAGACAGAAGACAGAGTAGGGATAGAAATGTTAGTGTTTACCAGCAGTCACTGGAGCTTCCACCCAAATCCACACCTCAGATCAATTATCCTATGAAGGTGTCTTTCTTTCCTCCATCCCCATGCTCTGGGGAGGAAGAGTCTCCTCAAATTCTACTAATATTCTCTCAATAAGTTTTCAACTCCTCAAAATGAGCATATCTCTCTCTCCCTTTGATTTGCTACAACATATTTTAAAAAAGGCTAGCACATTTTGACATTTTCCTAGTGATTCCTGTACATGTAATAGATTTGTTCAACTATATAGAATCCTTTATATATTGGACTATATAGTTACTCCATAAATATAACTAAATTCAACTAATAATAATTCAAGAAGTTAGAATTCTCTCAGCTTAGAATTATTTTTTACTCCAGTTTACTTTAAAAAAATATTTATTTTTGCATACAAGAGCAGGGTATGTGTAGGCCAGAGGTGTGTGTGTGTGGGGGGGGTGGTGGTGGTGAAAGGATTCACCAGAGACAGAGTGGGGAGCAAAACAGGCATATTGACTGAAATACAAACTGAGGGGAACAGCAGGGAAGAGGAGAGGTCTGCTGCGCCATGTAGTTCCTTGGCTGGGGATTGAACTTGTGCTGCAATGGCTGCAGATGGCTTCATTGTGCTGAGATTTAACCAAGGAGGCCCCTGTTTATTTACTTTTAAAATTCAAAGTACATTCAGGATCAACATAAATTCAGTCATGAAAAGTGTGGTATTTCATAGGAGGCTTCAGTTATCCTCAACAAGTCTTTATCACTAATATAGGAAGGAAATGATTCAGCAAGAGTTGAAGAAAAGAACAGTTTCCCCAGTTCACTAACTAGAACTTTTGATTGACAAGCAATACCTTATCTTCAGGGCTAAATAAATGAGATCTGAGTGGGTCTTCTTATTAGTCTCTCACTCTTTCAGTATCAGGTAATCTGGGACAGGTCATGCAGCGGTAGGGAGGAAAGCCAGATAGCAGATATTTCTCTGAATTCATGCAAAAACTAATAATTGAAAAGAACACTATAAGGGTAAGGTGTATCAAATAGAGTAAACATTTTTGTGTTTATAGATACTTGTGTTAACAGAGAGAAAAATTTAACAAAGGAAGAGATGTTAAGAAGTAAAAAAATTAAATACATCTTGAAACTTTACTGGGTTCCTGATTAAAACAAATCAAGTGTAAAATAATATATTTGAAATAACCAGGGAAAAGAATATTGGCTAATAGTAAAGAATTATTGCTAATTTTGTTAGATGTGATATTGATATGATGGTGATATTGATATGATGGTGATATTTTTAAAAAACTGATCTTATTAATTAGAGGCATATATATGGAAGCTAATTTTAAATACGCTAGGAAAAAATGTGAATAAATAAAAACAAACCAATAAATAAGACAATAGATACCTAATCGAGTAGATGACACAATACAATACAAATTGCCATGCAACAGTAGTTCATACCAGTTGCTAATACCAGTTTCTAATTGGGGTATATTTGAAACTTTCCATAATAAAAAGTTTTTAAAAAGTACCAATGGCTAAAAAATTGCCCAATCCATAATATGAAACTTAACCAGTAAATAATCAATGGGGCTTGGTCTTACTTGACTACATATATTTCTTTTCTTGTCACTAGGACTACCAACAACTTTACTGGAGCTTCATTTGGATTATAATAAAATTTCAACTGTGGAACTTGAGGATTTTAAACGATACAAAGATCTGCAAAGGTAAATGTCCCCGAATCTTGACTGAGAAGTGGCAGCCTATTCTGTTAAGATAGTAATGAAACTTCTTGGAGAACGTACAGCAAGACAAGTCAAGAGATCACCGCTACTATCAAAGAGTGTGATGGGAAAATGCAAAGAAAATCTAATATTCTGTCTAGGTAACAGGGGAGGGAAATCAAGTGGAACTAGGAGAAGGACACTTTTCAAATACCTCTTTGTTGCATATAATTCAGATAAGAATTTTCTCACATAAAATACATTCCTCTGAACTCTCTCTATATATACAAATAGGCCGGGTGATATTTCTAAACAGGTTATGGTATTTTCAGCTAAGTATATCACACTATCTGCTTAAGAGTCAGTGCATTCTATATTATTTTTTTAGGTTGGGCCTAGGAAACAACAGAATCACAGAAATTGAAAATGGAAGTCTTGCTAACATACCACGCATACGAGAAATACACTTGGAAAACAATAAACTAAAGAAAATCCCTTCAGGATTACAGGAATTGAAATACCTCCAGGTAAAACTCTACTTGTGTTTTGTGGGTATTTAGTTTTCTTTATTTCTATAAAACACAGTATCTGAAGCAAAGACCAAGCAAGTAACAAGAGTCATTCACACATAATGACTCTCAGGTTACCTGGGTATTCTGTGCAGCAGGAGAGTGTCAGGAGAATGGGTTCTACACAGGTTCAGTTAAATACTGAAGATCCCATGTCTTTCTTCTGGTGTCTCCTACTGACAGTCCATTGTGGCACAGTTACTAACCCATCTAACCTATTTTAGGTTTCTGGGGTGGCAGTGGTATATCAGGTAGGTTTAATAAGGAAGAAACCAAGTAGAACTAATGTGATTTAATCCTGGATACCATTTCTGGGTGGCACATGACGATGAGCTCCCAGGCATTTTCAACATCAGTGTTGTGCTAGATTAGAAGTATGTAGCTTTTAAAAAATTTTTTGGGCCAGAATATATTTATATATTCATACCAGAAGTCAGTAGAAGTCAGTGTAAGCATCAATATTAAATAAAAGTCATTTTTTAGTTTAGGTTAAAATTTTTGTTCTTCATTATTAGAAACTTTTTCTTGTTCTTCATTATTAGAAACTTTTTCTTTCTGTCAACTGGGAGGTGCCACAGAATCCTTGGAGAATCTAAAAAAGCTTTAAGTCCTCCCAAGAACAAAACATGAAAACAGTATTTTGTGCATAATTTTAAGAGTTTCATAACTCCCTGATTCTCATGCATGGGCCTCAAGAAGTCCCACTTCACTTGATCCATTTTCCCCTGTGCTTTCCTTGATGTACAACATCCTCATCTTCCAAGAAGCAAAAACACACTGAGAACAAAACTGGGCGTTGGCCACTTGCTTCTAGTTTTCTTTCCAACTTATCTTTAAACGAGGTTTGTTCACTGCACTCTTTTTGAGACAGAAGCTATCAAAATGGGTGCGCTATAGGCAGGTGTAAGAAACTTTTGCTTTTGACTTTTTCAAATGCTGCATTTAAGTACCTCTCCAGGCAACTAGCACGACCAAGTCTTTTCTCTCAAGCCATTCATCTTTGTTCATTTCTACACCCCTCAGCCTACCTACCTATCTCTCTAGTGAGGAGAGTGGCATGAAACCAGGCAAGGTGCTGAGGGACCATGCAGAGTGTTCTGGGCCTTGGCACAAGTCCTGTGCCACATCTGACATACAGGACACTTTTTTAACATGTGAGCCAGAGTCATTAAATAAGATTTAATGTGTATAGTTGAATAAATATATTTTAAGTGAAATGCATTCAAAGCAGTATAAAGACATATCCACAAATACTGACTGTAAACAAAGTATCTTTTTAAATATTTATATATTTAACTCAACTTTTTTCCTACTTCAACAGATAATTTTCCTGCATTCTAATTCAATTTCGAAGGTGGGAGTGAATGACTTCTGCCCAACAGTGCCAAAGATGAAGAAATCTTTATACAGTGCAATAAGTTTATTCAACAACCCAGTGAAATACTGGGAACTGCAACCTGCAACATTTCGTTGTGTTTTGAGCAGAATGAGTGTTCAACTTGGGAACGTCAGAAAGTAATATTTAGCAATTAATAATATCCATTTAATATAAAATTTAAAAATTATTACATTTGGAATACTTGAACTCTATTAATAATGGTGGTATAGTACACATAAGCAAAAATCTATTCTTATGTAAATCCAATGACTTAGTTCATGACAAAAAATTTCAGAATTTTGCAAAATATTAACATATCATAATTAAGAGAAACAAGCATGTACTGCAGTTTCCTCTTTGTATACAAATGATTTTGCATAAACCTCATGCTTGAACATTCTTTCTCAGTAACAAAAAAATTAAGACATCTAGTATTTAATTTGACGAGTTTAACAAGCGCATTTAAAAAAGAACTGTACTGTAAATGGAATGCCTGACTTAGCAAAATTTGTGTTCTTTTCATTTGCTGTTAGAAAACCAAAATTGACAATGATGGTTATATTATTCTTATCCTTTCATTAACAACTTGGGTGGTACTGTAATATTTCTAACAATGTTTAAGTATGGTTTCATATCTTTAATACATTCTCATGTCTTACAGGCTTATTGCTTTTATGTTTAAAACTAACTTCTTATAATAAATGCTTCAGTAAGTGATAGATGCTATTCATAAAAGCTAGTTTTGGGACTGTAGTACATGCTTTTCATTTTTAATTATTATTACCTGATTAGAAAACTTCTATAAAATTGTGTAGTGTTTATGTAAAATCTGTTAACTCAAATTTTTTATTATCACAGTTCTTATAAGCTTTTAACATTAATTCAATTGATAGATTATATAACTTTGTTGCCTCAATGCTAAAGAATATTTTTGAGATGTCCCTTTGGAAGACCTTGGTTGGAAGAACCTGAACGCTATCAATTCTACACCAAATTGTCTCTTCAAAAACACAGACTGGAACACTCTGAAAGCCACATCTGTTATAACTAAATAGGCAAGCCTTAAATGAAACACACAGAAACTAAAAATTCTTTATAAAAATTAAGGTGATGTATGTAATTTTCATTGGCATTCAACACAACATAAATGAAGTAAAACTAGAAAACAAGGGAAACTTCAAAAATCTTTTGAACTAAAATATTTGTATATTTTACATTTATACAAATATTTGTATAAAACATTTGTTATAATTCACCCAACCCAAACCAAATGATTTTTCAGGAAATCTTAAGAGTCAAATCACAGCTGATTGAAAACAACTACTTTATAGAAAAATTACTTAATTTTGAAATTCTGACATAAGTTTAGAAATGTGGAACAAACCAGTTACTTTGTTTTGTAAAATTGTGGGGCAAGATGGAAGTATGATTAATATAATAAAGCTTAACCACTACTAGTAACAGAACAGAAAGATCACAGAAATGCAGAGCTTTCAGTTGGAATAACCATAATCCAATTCCTCTGATAGCTTTAGGCAAGTCTCCGTTCTCTCCAAACCTGTGTTTTCCTCTATATAGTGTGAAGGTGCCATATGAATGAACCAAGTTGCAATAAGGACAGGAGGATAGCAATGTATGTGAAAATGATTTGTAAACAATAAAGGTTCATGTTTGAGTGAAACTTTACTCTGAACAACTGTTGAATGATGAAAAATATTAAGATTTAATAGATCTTTAAAAATAAAGAGTACAAGCAAAGGAAACATTAAATAAAACAAAGAGAAACCCCACTGAATGGGAAAAAAATCTTTGCACTCCACACAACGGACAAGGGTCTAATCACAAAGATATACAAAGAACTCGTAAGATTCAAGAAAAACAAAGTAAAAACCCAATCAAAAAATGGGCAGAAAAACTGAAAAGACACTTCTCCAAAAAGGACATACACATGGTCAACAGGCACATGAGAAAATGCTCAACATCCCTCATAACCAGGAAATTGCAAATAAAAACCACAATAAGTACCACCTTCTATGGGTAAGAATAGCAGATATAAAAAAACCCAACAACAAATGCTGGTGAGGATGTGGAGAAAAAGGTACCCTAGTACACTGTTGGTGGGAATGCAAGTTAATCCAACCACTATGGAAGGCTGTATGGAGGTTCTTCAGTTTACTAGAAATGGAACTACCTTATGATCCAGCAATCCCACTCCTAGGGATCTACCCAAAGGACACAAAAACACCGATCCAAAAGAGTACCTGTACCCCTATGTTTATTGCAACACTATTTGTAATTGGTAAGATCTGGAAACAACCCAAAAGCCCAAAAGTAGATGACTGGACCAAGAAGATGTGGTACATATACACAATGGAATATTATTCAGCAATCAAAAATGACAAACTAGGGCCATTTATAGAAACATGGATGGCGCTAGAAGGAATTATACCCAGTGAAACAAGTCAGAGGCAAGAGAAAAATATCGATGGCTTCACTTTTAGGAGGAATGTGAAAAAGCAACAACTACACACACACAAAAAAAAGAGTAAGCTCAAGGAAATGGGCAATTACAGCCAAAAACAAACAAACAACAAAAAAAACCTCAACAAGACCAAAAGGTCAAAGATAAACCAAAGGGACTATGGGGGGTGGGGTGGGGGAGGGAGGGCAAAGATGGGGATGAGGGTAGAAGGAGTACAAGTGGCTGAGGTGATGGCGCATGGGTGAAATGGTGGTGGGAACTCCCTGGGGACTACAAATGATGTAAAATATAATTAAATAAATCTAATTAAAAAAACAAAACCAAAAAAAATAAAGAGTACATTATGGTGATAATCATTCTAAAATTAAAATATTCTATAGTTCTGACAGTTTTAAGAAATAAAATACTTTCCTAAAACACAACTAAAAACTAAAATTGTGAAATCACTGCACTTATAAGTAGAACCCAAATGTTTACCGAAACTTTAAGAATTCAGATCTTGAAATTAATAATTTATTTCACAAGGTTAATGCTAAGGTTAGAGTACTTGAAACAGATTATGATCTGAGTAGTAGAGTTTAAAGTTGCTAACTTAATCTTTTCCTAAAAAGACAAAACAAAACTTTTGAGTGTTGGAAATGATTCTTGAAATCACTGTAACTAACTTACTGTAATTAATCTTTCTTTTCATCCCTCAGTTATTAACCATTTTTTAGTTATAACTTTGTAAGAACAAATCACTAATAAAACTCACAAACAACCAAAACTGCATTAAAGTGTTTGGCCACAAACCCATTTTATGATAACTATAAATATTAAGCTACTCAAAATCCATTAAAGTCAGAAACAAAAAAATTATTACAACTTATTGGGTTTATTACAGTCTTCCAGGCAGTATAATATCTCAATGGCAATCTATCCTTATTTCTCCTGAAATAATTATAATAAAAAATGAACACTGAATTCATGAAACAAACAATACTTTTAGAAAATCACTTGAAGTCACTCATACTAAAGATTGAAAAATCAGTTTTCTTCCTTCTTAATCTTTTGCATTATTTCTTTCGTCCTTTCTAGAAAGACTTGTCTTACCACACTTGTACATACCTCCCTAATGATATAATCCTACTGACTTAGCAATCTTATTTCCTCAAAGTCATACTGTATAAACAATTTTAAGCAATAGGGAGGATTTTAAAAATGTTTTCAGATCTCCTTCCACCAAAAGCTTTTCTTGTATTTATTCCTTTAATCTTCATAACAGCCATACAAGGCAGGTACTTTTATTTATACCTGATTCTTAGTTGTGGAAATGGGAGGACAAGCATTAATTAACTTGTGCCAGATCTGGGATCTGATCCATGCAGTGGATTTGTTCAATCTATGTTCAGTCTCCTTCTGGAAGTCTCCTTCTTTCATATATCAGGCCTTCCAAGTTGCTCTATAATAGCGCACATCCCCCAATAACCTTCCCTTGATCTCTTTTTTAAAAAATATAATTTATATATATAATATCATTTTTCATTTTTGTACAAAATTTGATTTCTCCTCTCAGGTGTAATCCCCATAAAATTGCTACCATCAATTCCCCTGTGCACTATCACCTGACCACGTCTCTTTTCCCTCGCTCTTCCATGCATTTGGCCACCAACTCTAAAGTCAGATCTCTGAAATCCTTATCTCAAATGCTGACCAGTAATTAACAGACTTTCAAAAGCAAACCCTAACATTTGTAGCTATAAAACTCAATCAGAATTAGCACTATAAACAATGTCAGTGAAGCCCACATTGTTCCCCTCCATGTTTTCTCTTCCTGATCATTTAGGCACTAACTTTGTCACAGATCCTCTTTCCCTTCTAAGACCCTGCCCTGCTTTCCCACCTGCTGGCATCTAGCCCCTCCTTCTTATTCTCTTCTCACACCCCATATCACAATCACTTTTCTAATTGTAATATTAAAATTGGTTCCTCGCCTCATTTTGCAGTCCAATGTGTACATGACTGACCAAACAGTTCTGTGCATTATCTGGATTGCATCTGTCAGCTCCTTCCTCAAAAGCCCATCACAGTTCCTGAGTAATAAAACCTTCAAACTGTCTTTTAAGACTATGTAGGCCCTATATTCAAATAATGATTTTGAACTTTTTATTTTATACTTACATCTTTTTATGCTATAACACAGGATTACTTGCTAGTTCTCAAACATATGCTTGATTTTCTGGCAGCTGTGACTTTGCTCATGCCATCTTTTGTTATCTATCAAAATCTTACCCAGCCTCAGATGTCAAAAGTCCATCTTCCTGATTCTCCATGAACAGATGTGGCTTCTTCCCCACTCTGCCACTGAAACTTCCCAGCATTTTGACTGTGCTTCATTTCTGCCCTTATCACAACCTATCTTATTACAGCTATTTATACAATGATCTTTCCCAGAGTATTCTAGACATCTTGGTTAGAGCACTGTGTTTCAGTCATCTTTGCATTCCCTCTTTTTCCCCCCTTACCAAGGGTTGGCATACTGCCTTTGCTCAATATATGCTTCTAAATTAATCAAAAAAGAAAACTTCCATCCTTACCATGTCATTCCCCTTCCCCTCCTACTCCAGGGCAGTGGACACATCCCCTCTTAGCTCTCAGAGGGAGGGCTGGGAGGCATTTTTTCCCAATGCATTCAGTGTTACTGAAGGATTTATTAGTTTTTATCACAGGCTTTGGGGAGTTTTGAACAAATCCTCATGCCCATCAGCTCTGACTAGTGCTGTAACAAGGGAAGCATTTCTAGCAGTAATTTCTCCCCTGGTGAAATAATAAAATGAGAAATAAAAAGCTGTTTTATTTATTTTTTATTAGTATAAAACTTTTTAAAATTTACATATATTTGACATCAATTGTAATCTCCATGTATTCCCCATCACCATCTCACCAGTGCACCATCACCTCAGTCCCCCGTGCTCCCGTCTGCCCT